>KV448171.1:0-100627 GCA_001658105.1 Rhizopogon vinicolor AM-OR11-026 | reverse complement strand
CTATTTATTATAATTATAATTCGTGAAGTTTGTGATACAATCCACATTATGATTTGGGTAGTCAGTACTATATTTTATACTCGCAATCCCTTCTTACATACATAGAAGGAACGACCAGGTCTGGTCAAGGGAGAGTTGTACTACTTTTCAAGTATCTAGTCTGCACGCCTAATAATGCCCTCACAGCGACCGCACAGATTGCGCTCCTCTTCACGAGTATGCGTCCAGCACCGTGGGCACTTACTCAAGGATGAAGGTCTCACACAGATCGCCAGTTCCGAGTCCGAGTCCGTGTCTACGCAGAATGATAAGGCAAACACAAAATGTCAGGTTCAGAAAACATACCGGGTATGGTCATTGTAGATATATAAGACCACGCAAATGAACGAGTGCCGAGAGAGCCTTTGGCCGTGATGTTAGCATCTGAAACGATGAAAAGAGTCTTCAGGAAAGTCTCTGTGGTTGCGACAACGCTCAGTTACGAAAAGGGGAAAACGAAAAAGCTTACCTTCGCGTTCAATAAGCTGCAAAAAATAGGGCTGCGTGGATATATCATTGGGAAGGATAATATCAATTTCAGCTTCGAGAGAATTCTTCAGATGTCTACACCGAAACACGCTCAGACTATTCAAAACGAAGGAAAATGTAGTAACTTACTTATCGCATCGAGCCTTTTCCAGAAGAGATAACACAATGCTGCGCATCTTCAGTAAATTAGCCATGTCTTTTTCAGCTTGTGGGTCATTCCACTCGGCGCTCTACGCAGGTGAGAAGGATTGTCAGGGGAAGCCGATATTGACACTCACGACGGGAGTCTACTTCTTTGCAAAGACCGACAGTGGGGCATCACCTTCTCGAAGAGTACTGTGGATTCCTTCAGCCAAATAAGGGAGCACACTTGCAGCAGCACGGGATCGATTGGAGGCTCCGGAGCCATCAGCGAGTCAAGGTTGGTCATTTTTAACGACGGGGGTTTGCTGAAACGTACGTCGCAGCGCGCGCGCGAGGGGTTGATTAGGTCGGAATACAATAGATAATTAGTAGGAAATAAACGATATAGACCAGTGATCACAGCGGGCGGGCGCGTGTGTTGTTTGAGCTAGCAGAGTCATATGAGGCAAGGGGTCAGCCCAATCGCAATCACGATTCACGGAGCAACCGTGACTGTTGGTTCTCCATAACGGGCGGTCATGATTAGCGCTGTGACCGGTCACTGGGGTAATCTGGGGAGTCTCACTGGGGTCTCCGTGTTCCTTCTTAGCCAAACCATTCATCATGTCCGGATTAGCGTACTGCGGTTAGTGCTTGCGCGGACACGAATACGCGAGAGACTGATTAAGAACGTAGCCAGAGCACATGTGCAGAGGACGTTCGAACATCTTACGAATGTCCTTCCACCACAGCTGAAGGAGAAGGTAGCACGATGATCTAATGTTCTGTGGACACTTAGCATTGATTAACGCGAGTAGCCTCAAGTCCTTGTTATTGCAGGAGGAACGACACCCTTCCGCAACGACACAGATCGCGAGCTGCCATTTCGCCAAGAGTCTAATTTCTACTACCTCTCAGGATGTTCAGTCCCTGGATCGCTTCTTCTCGCTCTGTATCAACCTGAACAGACGAATGCTTCTGCAACGTTAAGCGTCAACTTACTCATCCCCGAAATAAACGCCGCGGACCTCATGTGGAGTGTCCCTCCACCCACAATAGAGGAAGCGAAGCAGATTTTTGATGTAACAAACATCCAATATAGTTCAGAGCTACAAAGTGCCATCGATTTGCTCCTTCAGTCACATCCCGAAGCTATCTTCCATACCTTGCCGCGGAACTCGCCTCTGTTCCCCGTTTTACCCGAAGAGTACCTGACAACTATCGTCGCATCAGAGACCCATACTATAACGGATGCATACTTACTCTCTTCTCTCCACACAGTGCGATTGATTAAGGATGAAATCGAGATAGCGATGCTTCGACGAGCGAATGATATCAGTTCCAGGGCGCACGAGACCGTCATGCGTGTCTTGGGAAAGGCAGTACAGGGTAAGATTCTCCAGGAAAAAGGAGCAGGCATCGATCGTCCTCTTCTTCCCGGAGAGTGGTTAATTGAGAAAGAAGCGGAGGCGGAGGCGATCTTTATTGCGTCATGCCGGCGTGAAGGGTACGAACCTTGTACTTGCTGACACCTCACAACTCACCAATGACACCAGAGCCGTTCATCAGGCTTATCTTCCTATAGTCGCTGCATCCAAGAGAGCTGCTACGTTACATTACTGCTGCAACGATCGGGAGTTTACATGGGGACCTGTGAAGCCGCACGATCACCTGAATCAAGGTGCATTTGCACAGGCTCCGGCACCCGAAAGAAAGTTAGAGCCTCAGGTACTCCTCATCGACGCAGGATGTGAATGGGACTGCTACTCTGCGGACAGTGAGTGGAGCAGCGACTCAATGCAACAGGTCTGAATTTCCTTTGTCAAGTCACTCGGACGATGCCTGTCGGAAACGGCGGAATGTTTTCTGAGAACAGCAAGCAGATATACTCTCTTGTGTTGGAGATGCAGCAGGTAAGTAGGCAACGTACGCGACCGTTATACCGTCATGTAACTCTTCTGCATAGAAATCGATGGAAACCCTCAAACCTGGAGTTCACTGGGACACTATTCAACTACTCTGCCATGAGATTCTTGTGGATGGGTTCCTCAAACTCGGGCTCTTCAAGGGCTCGAAAGACGAGATTCTGCGCTCTGGGATTAGCTCAGCATTTTTCCCTCACGGAGTTGGGCATTCGCTCGGGATGGATGTGCACGATGTCCCGAGTGCAAGTAAGCCAGCAGTCAACTCGACCATTCCACAGGATAACGTCGGACACCCCAATTTTTACACGTATCTGAGACTCCGGTTGCCACTCGCAGAAGGCATGGTTGTGGTAAGTTCGACCCCTGCCTTGATTACTCACCTGCTTAAGCGAGATACCTTGATAGACCGTTGAACCGGGAATCTACTTCCATGAGCATCTACTCAAGACCGCAGAGGAGTCCGAATATGTGAATCACGACGTGTTGAATAAGTACCGCGAAGTGGGTGGCGTGCGCATTGAAGACGACGTGTTGATCACTTCAGATGGGCACGAGAACCTAACCAAGGTTAGGAGTGATGTAGAGTGGCTTGAGTTAGTGTGTTCTGGGGAAATTTGAATGCTTGGAAGGTATTCCAAGTACCAATATGTATGAGTATGAACCAAATGGAAATGCAGACATAATGTGCTGGAAATCGGGGCTGATGGGTTCGCAGATCTAGAAAGACAGTCATCCTTACGAAGTTGACGTAAATGCGGCGAGTTTGAGATAAGAACACGATGGACTGAACGAGGTCTTAATCAATTTGCATGACCAAGTATCACATATATCCGAATACATTATATATCATCCTCGGGACCGTCTTCAATCATCCTTGCGTAGTCTTCGTAACTTGCAAATGTCGGCAAGCTTCTCAACTTCTTCCGCTTTTCGCGTTTGGATTCGGTCTCCTGTTTCCGCTTCTTAGTGCTACCGAAGCCATTCCACGATTCTTCGCCATCGCCTTGTTCATCAGCGGATCCATCATACTCGATAAGACCATGAGGGACCTCATCCAAGCCAATGAGGTCCTCGTTATCAGAACCCTCGACCATGGAGAAACCATCGCCGGAACCTCCATCTTCCTCATCAACGTCGGCTTCTTCATCGTCGCTGCCATCGGAATCATCAAGACCCGAAGGTTCGCTGTCGCTGTCCACCATGAGGTCTTCATCTCCTGCCACACGGGGCATGCTGGCCTGCATCGCCTTTGTGCCAGGTAAGTTAAGCTAGGAATGCAAGGGCGATGATGAAAAACCGAGTACCTTCCATATATCCGCCTCTTCAGCATCGCTGTCTTCGTCGTCGTCGTCATTGCGTTCCGCATCATTTATGTCTGTGTCTGGTACTTCTTCTTCTGACTCGCTCGCTGAAGCATCTGATTCAGAGACATCCGATTCCTCGGCATCACTATCCCCTTTGCCGGTATGGGCAGCTTTGCTCTTGTCTTTTTCGCGTTTCCTCGAAAAGTATTGATGGAAGAAGACCTAAAGTCACATTAGTGCGGTCTCAGTGACGGAATAAGTAGTCATCACCTCGTCGACAGGGATGTCCTTCAACTGCCTGTTCAAGAATTTCTCGTCATTTGGTAGAGCACCGCCGGATGAGTCTCCTTTTAATAACTTGACGCCAATCCGGTCGTTTATGCTGGCTGCTGGCTGCATGGCACTGGAGCCTTTTGTTTTTTGTTTCTTGGGATTTTTATACACGAATCGATCGAGGAAATGGGAAAGAGTATTCAACGATAGATCTGCGCTGGACGTGATAGGTTGGGAAGAGAGGAGCTGCTGTGCATGTAAAGAGATAGCCGGGTGATAATGGTGTATGAGGGGAATCTGAAGGAAATGTGAGAAGACTCAAAAGTAATCGGCAGTGGCTATTACCAATTCGAACATGGGAGAAGCTGATGGGTGCGCAAACTGTGGGTCTCGCTTTCGTGGGTCGTAATGCTCTTCGGAAGCAGGATGGGATCCGTTGAACAGGTCTCTCGAGCCTGGAACTGTACTAAACAACTGCGAATCATCTTAGCTAGATAATTAAAAACGGTATGTTGGGGCCTTACTTCTCCTAGGAGATACAACCCTCCTACAACGAACTCTGTCCCGCCAGCGCCACCACTGGCAAGTACTTGTACAAACCGGCGGACGAAGCTCTTCATGCGTTCGGAATTATCGTCGACCTTCAGAGACTTGAAGAGCAGGTTCAAGTACATGGTTTGTTTTGAGGACGAAGCAAGGCGACTATCGTGTAAAGACTGGTATAATGTTCGATAATAGCGGTCTACTATGCTCTTCGAGAGTGCAGACGATGAGGACTCGGGTGAGTGGGAGAGTGAGGATGATATCTGCTGAATGAGGAGCAGGGCTTGCAAAGAGGTGTTAAACGTTGAAGTATGAGTAATAAGGAAGAGGGTGTCTATGTGTTTGTTCAAGCTTGTTGGGGAGGACGTCAGATCAGAATTTACTATGCTTGAGAAACCTACCTGGTGTCCGATGGCCCCAGTTTTGCATAAGGCAATGCACGATTCACACCTGTCAATATTGCAGAAATCAATTTGGAAGATGCGTCCTCAACTTCCGTAAAGCCACCATCGCCAACGACCTCCTTGCTTGATTTCCGCTTTTTCTTCTTCCCTGCAGTGTCTCCGACATGATCTTCGGCATTCTCTTGCTTGCCGAAAGACCGGTTCTCTCCTAATAGATCTTTGAACATCTGGAAATACACGTCGATGACCTGGACAGCAACATCTTTGTCCTCCGGGCCGAACACAATCTGGTTAAGTGTTATCGTTGCATAATAACGCGCATGATCATTGCTTGTCCTCTTTGTAGCTCCGTCAGGCTTCGATTTTTGTTTCGGTTTTTGTTTAGAAGTGGGAGTGGTCGTCTCATCGGTGAAGCGGATATGCGTATTGGTGGCATTTGACGCAGTAGCAGGTGCCATGGTGCTTGGACGAAGGATGAGAGAAGTCATCTCGCGTACGACAACACCTTTCATAGACGGATGAGCTTGAAGGAGTTGAAGGAGGTGATAGGAAGCGCGAGAACATATAGACTTTTCTGAATCGCCCTAGGGATCAATATCAGCTACTTGCCAACACCTGGGACTTCTTTTTGCACACCAGTTTGTTAACCAGCAGGCGAAGTAAGTTATGCTCTTGTTCAGGTTTTTCGCGAAGGAGGGTGGAAGTCAAGGACAATGCTTGTGTGCGCACATATGCCAAGGGGTCCATTGAAAGGACCTGCGAGATGGATGAGCTCCTGCATTCGCAACGCTTGGAATCTCACCTCTAGGATTTGCAGGATCGAGAAAAAATATTTCTTAAGCCAATCCTCGAAGTACCAAATGAGAATATGATCATCTTTGACGCCGCTGTGCGATAAAGGCTGATCACGAAAGTACCTAAGCAAAAATAAGTGAGTCAGTATCAAAAAACTGCATGCCAATACGCACTTCAACTTCCGGTTTGGGGCACCACCTCCAACCCACCAATCGATTATACATCGCAAAGCTTTTAGACTTTCTTCCCTGCCACCTTTGCCTTTGCCGCGCTCCGCCATCCCCTTCAGTGCCTCCAACGCTTTCGTGTTGTGTAATGGGCTGCTTTGCACGAGGAGAGTAAGAGCACTGAGCCTGTCCGACAGGGTGCCGGACTGTAATATTTTCTGCAAGAACGCATAATCTGAGCTGGACGATGTAACTGTCGAGGATGACTTGGACTGGTACGTTTCGACGGCCTTTGCATGGAGAGATGCGCCATGTTCTATCAAGGAGGATAGTTTAGCGGGGGGGACGGGTGGGAGTGCGGTAGATGACCCAGGAAGCGCGGATATGTTTTGATACCACAGAGGAGATACCTCGACCTGCGGGTTTTTTTTTGAGGCTTTCGAAGCCCCAGGATCGGTGCGAGCTTGTGCTGGCATGTTAGATTTACTTATACCATCGCTCGAAGACGCGCTTGCAAATATGTGACTTACTAAATGTGGTAATGTGAGATAATCGCTGGCGGAGTTTCAATATCATGCATATATAAAACCTGCAAAATTTTGTCATGAATTTCCATGTGTCCATTCAACCGCATGAAGCGTTTAGAAGGCTCGTTCTTCCCTTGATGGCGTTGTTACTTTCTGGTTGATGGAGCGAGGTGCTCTTCGGGGTGCTCACAAGATCGAGCATCGTAACCTGGCTCGCTCTCGCTATCTCTTCCGTGACTGAGTCTGTATAGATTCGTCCCGGACGAGGAGGGCTGATGTAGGGTGATGGTGCGGCGTCATATTCCTGTATCTTCCGTACCCGCTTTCCTTCTGGAGGGTTGCCACTATGTGTCCTTGACGGTCGGATCAAACCATGACGCATACATCTCTTGTACATAGTTTTGTACTAACTAATCCAAAATAACCCTCGTACGCCTTGATCTATTGTGCAATTACGAAGCTTGTAAGCTCTACCTGAGATATTTTTGTTGTTTGGTAGGACGTGTTCCTTGTAATTCGTGTGAATCACTGACGTATCCTCAAAGAAGAGGATTCGAATATATACGTCACAATTCTGTGAAGGTTCACCTCGAATCTCGATACAACTAACATAACTTAACTCGGATTACACCACACGTTTCCCCAACGATCTTGCGCTGTACCAGTGCTCCCACCACCAAACACTCCCTGTGCACTGCTATCAATATAGCCAACGCCATAGCTCGACGCGGCATTGAATCGTGGGTTCGGGCATTTGATGCCCAAGACGTTCGGACACGCACGATCAGCTGCATTGCATACTTCCAGACAAGGCAAGACCGTCTGGTACGAATATGAAACATTTGGCAGGTTAGGGTTGCGGGCGTTCGGGCCGCTTTGAGGTGCGGTCAATGCTGGCGTCGGAGATGATGGTGAGGAAGAACTTGATGGGGGTTCGGCGCACCGTGGGAAGGACACGCTGCAGAGCCAATTGCGGTATGCTTCCTGGCAGCTCTCGCATGTCTGCAAGGGGGAGTAAAGGTCGCGTCCGCATGGGAATGTGAGAAGCATCGCGGTGAAGTTGGTCATGTACTGAAGAAGGGGGTCTGATATATTTTGCGGGAGAGTGGAGGAGTCATAGAATGTTGCAGGGGATTGGGGGAAGGGAAGAGGGACAGCGTAGGATGTGGATGGGCAGTATGGAAGGGAGTGCACGAGGGGACAAGAGAATGATGCTAATAACGAGATGTAAGAGAATGGATGGTATAATAAAGGAGTGAACGCACGGGACTTTGTACTGAAATATATTGGCCCACTCAATTTTACCTGGTCCTGAACAACATACGCGGTGTAGTTCGTGCTCGGGGTCAAGCCACCAATAAGCCATTGAGACCTCCAACCTTCATTGCCGCGCAGCCAAAAATCGTTAGTTAATACTGAGACCGAAGCAGAAGCAGATTGGATGGCACATGCTGTCTGGGGGCCAGATGTAAGATCAGAGGAAGTGGGGGCAATGAAGAGAGAGAATGCAGGAGGCTCTGATGGGGGTGAAGGGGCGGAAAGGTTGGCAGGAGGGAGGGTGTAGTTGGGATAAATGGAGGGTGAGGAGTCAACAGGTGAGAATGGATACGAGTATATCAAAGCTTGCGTATTGGTAGTGTCTCCGAGCAACGGGAGTGAGGGAAGTAGTTCGTGCACAAGAGCTGTGGGAGGATGAGTATGGAATAGAGAGTACTACTTGTCGGGGTACATACATCCGTTCGATACAGCAACTTGAAAAGAGGTCTGACCAATATTTTGTACAGTCAAGAAAGCTCCTTGTGGTGCGGTGCCAGTCCAGTACCCAAACCCGCTCTGGAGGGGGATTTGAAAAACATCTGAGGAGCTGGTAGACTCGGCGACCGATGTGGTGTTGGTCACGAAGAATGTTGGAGATGCGGCTTCGGTGGAGCAGATTGCGACAGATACAAACAGTTGCTGTGCCTCCGGAAGTGAAAAGGCAGATAAGGAGGAAGCGGAGAAAGAATATAGTGCATTGAGGGAAAGTGACTCTGTGAGAGCGAGGGTTGCGTATACAAGCGATTGTGGAAGTGCACGGAGCCTCATGAGAGTAGGTAACTGGATGTCACGGAGGCATGTCACAATCATGTACTAAGTAAAATTAAAATTAAAATGAACTTAACTTTATTATATCGAGCAAGGCCATTTGAATTTATGGGACGGCGTAGCTGCGGATGGAGTCATTTCTGTGAGAAATACCGCAAGGCTGGTTTCTAGAATTGATGACTAATATGGACGGGAGTGGTTTTGGTACATATAAGGGCCAAGTTGGCGCGAGTGTCCGCCCAAGTAATATCCTTACACTCACTTGGATGGTACCGACCTTGGCTCGTTCTCCCCGTCCTTTATTCACTTCATTGCTTTCACAATATGTGCCCACCATCACTCGCAAACTTTTTACCTCTACATCCGATGCCGCCACCACCACTCACACCCACCCGAAGCGCAATCTCGACACAACTCACATCTTATTCGCCTGTCTCATTCCCGTCCTCGTTCTCTTGTCAGGTGTATTTGCCGGTCTGACATTAGGTTACATGAGCTTGGACGAGACCCAGCTTAATGTCTTGAGTATGAGTGGTACCCCGTTAGTTACATCCTGCCCTCCTTATCGCCAACTCGTCGCTCATCATCCATCTCACAGTCAACAGAAACGTTATGCTGACAAGATCAAGCCAATCAGGAAAAATGGTCATTTACTGTTGGTCACACTACTTCTCGCCAACATGATCGTCAACGAGACCCTTCCTGTTATCTCCGACCCTGTCCTCGGCGGAGGTGTACAGAGTGTAGTCGTCAGTACCGTCCTCATCGTTATGTGAGTCCACTCTCTCTTTGCCCACTTTATCAGATATATCGATATGACGTCTATTGTCACGCGCACTGGCAATTATTGACGTCAGCTCGCTTTTTGTGTCCCCGCATTCTAACATATCTATTTATAACATGTTCATTACAACTTGCACACAGCTTCTCGGAGATTATTCCGCAGTCATTGTGTACCCGACACGGTCTTTACTTTGGCGCTCAGATGGCGGGCTTCACTCGAGTCCTAATTTATGTCCTTGTACGTTATTCCATACTTACTGAACATCCGACTCAGATCATAGTAGGGTGTAGTTGCATGGCCTGTTGCCAAACTCTTGGAGTTAGTACTGGGTCCCCATCATGGAATTATGTACCGCAGAGGAGGTATGCGCCCACAGTTTATTTACCCACAAATCCACTGATTTATTCCGTTTCATCTCCTCAGAACTCAAAGAGCTCATCGCATTACATTCGTCAATGTCCTCCCTTGGTGGTGACCTCAAGACTGATACCGTCACAATCATTGGCGCCACACTCGACCTACAAGAGAAAGTGGTGAAACAGGTCAGTTTCCACAACTAACAACTCTAGGAACAGTGGTTTAGATGTCTGTTAGGCGATGACCCCCATCGAGAACGTTTTCATGTTATCGATTGACTCGAAACTAGATTACGCACTTATGAAGAAGATCTGCCTCACCGGACATAGCCGTGTCCCTGTTTATGAAGAGGTCGAGATCCCCGTTGATTCATCAGGTCGCATAGAGAGGGCCAAGAAGATAATCGGTATTCTGCTCGTCAAACACGTTAGTTTGTGTTTCCTCAGGCGTTTCTTATCCTTTATAATCTCGTCTTCTAGTGCCTCCTTCTCGATCCGAAAGATGCCATCCCTTTACGCAAGATACCACTGAACAAGGTCCCTTTCGTACCAAACAACGAGTCCCTCCTCGGCATTCTAGATAAATTTCAAGAGGGTCGTTCACACATGGCCATCGTCTCTCGCCTCAGCGTTGAGAAAGCCGCTTCAGTCAAGAAGGTCGCCAAGCGTTCCCTCACGCAACGTCTGCGTGAGCGTGTTGGTATGGGTGACTCAAGCGATGAAGACGACGACAGTAAAGAGAAGGATGAAGCCAAGGACGGGATCAAGGATGAAGAAACGCAGCGAGTATCCTGGGCTGACCAATTGGACGCTGACGATCAATCCACATTTCGCGGAGATGACAAAGATTCAGCTTTACAAATACTCCAGCGGTCTCCCCGGTCTGGCCGGGGCCGAGGACGCCCTAGGCAACGCGGTGGATTGAGGTCTGACATTGAAATGGGTATTATTGAAGAGAAAGATGTCCAGCAAGATCATGGCAAGGACAAGAAACACCGTATACCTCGCTCGGCAACCGCGCTTGAGCAAAGCATGCCTGCTGACGCTGTTTTGACGAAGGAAGGTGCAGAAGACTTTTTACAGGCCATTGATCCGGCGATAATGCCACTCGGCATTATCACCCTGGAAGACGTCCTCGAAGGTATGCACTTTGATAACTTCTCATAGCTGGCTCAATCCTCATATATTCCGTGTAGAACTCATCGGTGAAGAAATTTACGACGAATTCGACCAGGAGGGTGCTGGTGGCATCATCTCGTCTTACGTCCCAATAGAACACGGCCCTCTTTCCATGCCTCACGGGGAATCTTTACCTGACCTACCCTCCACAGTCACGCCGCTTAGTCTTACTGAAGCACCAAAGCATACTCACACTAGTCCCGTCCTGCGCCCTTTGTCGATAAAGGGATTTGGTTTCCTTCGTTCTCGCAGTGAGCCCCCGACACCTCGTGAGAAGGAACAAGATCCTATCGTGCAACCTGTCCCAAAGACGTCAGCACGCTCTCCCATTGGCGATAATATTAATGAGCAGGGCACGCCCGTGACGGTCCTTCAGACACTAGAAGCCATGGCAGCAACGGACGACACAATGCAGCTCCCGAAGACCACTTCTTTCGAGGATGCTCTCCCAGCACTTAGCCCCGGCTCGAGGAAGAAGACTCTCTCTAGTACTGGTATCGCTTCTTCTGTTTCCTTTTCTGCTCCTGGCACACGTCCCTCATCGCCCGCACCGTCCTTAGAAGCCATCCTCTTCGACCGGAAACGCCGTCTCACTGCCGCGAAGGAGTCGGGTATAAGTACGCCTCCCGTTCCTCTTCTGAATGATGTGCGCTCCCCAGCCATGCTACGTGTCCCGACAGTCAGCACCAAAGTAGGAAAGTTCAAGAGCAGTCCTTTGACGGGTGGAGAGCGCAGCCGCGTTGTCGTAGCAGAACAGGTCAGGCAAGATATGATGACTGCGGACGAGGAACGGATATTGGATGAGAAAAAGGAAGACGACGCCGTGCATGTCAAGAAAGAGGACGACAGCGGCTACTTATAACGTTGGCTTCTTGGGGTTGGAGCCTCGCCATCAGTACATTTCTCGTGATTCTTGCATGAAACATGTGTAGGATATCGCCGTGTTCTCTCTTTTACGTAGGTTCTACTAGATAATCATTTTTGTGTATACTGTATACATACTTTCTTGTCTTTCAATGTCAGTTCGACTCAATAGCTTTTTCACACTCGATAAGCAAAGCTTTGGATGAAGAATTGCCATGCCCGGTCGGCCAGTCATGCAACCGATTTTTGTCCCGGTCACGCTTCGAACATGCATTTCTTCACTTCGCACATAGTACTTTGGAATGACTGCAATGATTTGTGGTAAATTATTTGATTAACCGAGGTAGAATTGGGTGAGGTATTGCACAGTGGCCGAGTGACCCAAACGGCGAGTGGTATTAAGTGTGCAAGAACGATACCGAAAGAGCCACTACCTAAAGGTAGCGGGTATATGCCTGATCCGCCTTGAAGTTCCAGTGTTCAATAAACTACTCTTCCTGACCGAAGTCCTTCTGCCAACACTCTCTCCATCCCCTGACCCTTGCTGACAGATTCCTTCATCTCAAGCCCTGCTTCCTGCAATCCATCAAGTACAGCATCATAAAGAGTCCTATCCGTCGGTCCATGCACACCGCGCACGTGGATGCCACCACGCAGGATCTCAAGGGCAGCGAAAGCGACAGGCAGCCCAACGCAGCGCGCCATCGCGGACGCCTCAGAATTGCCATACGCGATCAACTTGGAAGTGTGAACCTCCATGGCCGCACCCGTAGGCTGAGCGACGACTTCGTGAGATAGCACGACCATGTCGCGTTCCTCTGGGTTGTACTTGAGCTTGTGGGCAAGGACTGAAGTGAAGAGTTCAATCGGTGCCTGTAGTTTGGGTGGTATCGATGGAAGAGTGCTTTGAACGTTCTCTGGAGCGAGGCCCAGCCAGTCCAGAGCGCGGAGTGCGCTTCCTGCACGCTCAGCAGTCATGACTGTGGAAAGGGCTGACGAGAATGAGCGGCGGTCATTTCCGATCCGTTCTCCGATCCTCTTCTCCAGGGACATCCGTGCGAGGTCAGACCAACCACGCGGCTGAATGGAGGGTTCTGTGTCAAGCAGCCCTATGACCTTGAAGGCGTGCATCAAATCAGAGAACCCAGGGTATCTGACATTACTTTCAGTCAGCTCCACAGAAGGATAGCTCGACAGTCACCTACCTGAGAGTTCCACGAAGAACGGTCTGCAAACTCTCAAGCTTACCGAGACCATAAGTCTCCGCATACGGAAGACTGTCTCGATTCGCAAGACCCTCAAGCTTCAGGACATTCGAAATTGGGACATCAGGGAAATATTCGCTGAGTAGGTTTTCTCCCGCAATCTCCATCTCCTACGTGGGCGCAATAAATTAACATTCATGGGCATTTGTCATGCTGCTGTCGACCCACCTTCCCATCGAGTTTGAATCTCGCTCCATTGAGGGCAGCATTAAGCACGCCCCTTGGGCTCCAGCTGAACTTGTACCCTAGGGGTACATCAGCACAATCAGGCGCAGGCAGACCGCCACAGAATGAAGTGAAGGAGACAACACGCTTGTTATCCCTCTTAAGCTGTGCAAGCAGAGATAACGCAGAGCAGTGATCGATCCCTGGGTCGAGACCGATCTCATTTAGCAGAAGCACATCCGCTGATCGAGCCCTTATTCCGCAACGTAATTCCAGAGCCAATGATCGTTCCATTGTACGAGGGTATGAACGTCAGAATGTATGAATAATGGTAAATGAAGTGTATAACATCAGCACAGGCGATAGGGAACGATAATGTATTTACTGACCGTTCGTGCAAGGCGCGCATGGCAGGCGAGATGTACGACGCCGTCACTAGGTGCTTTCGGTGCTGGATGCACAGTTCTGCCACAGCAGGATGGAAGGGAACTGGGAGCAAGCTAAGTTCATATTCATCATTACTCATTACTCAGATCATTGATGGAATGATGTCCCTCACCTAATAACGACATCGGCGTCTCGAATCAACCTTGCCATCTCTTCGACGTCTTGCACATCCAAACATGCCGCCTTCGCGTTCGAGTATTTTCGTGTCAAAGCCTCAGTTTCTGAGCGTATATTGCTAGCTATCAACGACATTTGTCGAATATGCGATATGAGTTCCCATGGAATGAATCAATGCAATGTTCATGATATGTACGTGCAATAGAACTACTGACCAACAATGATCTCTACGTCAGACCTTTTGCAGATCTCTTGCACAGCAGGGCCAGCAACCATCCCAGAGCCAAGCATGAGCACTCGCTTCTTCTTCGGCGATGTCTCAGCCACTCTTGCCTTGTTCTCTATATCTGCAGTCCGGGTCGCTTGCCAATTCTCAACTGGCACCGCTAGCCAACGATGCTTTCCTTGCAGCTCGCCATTCCGTGTAACCGTCGCAACGTTCAGAGCCTCAAGGTGCTCACGGGAGCCAGATTGGCCACGGTATTCATTAATCAGAGCGCGTAGATATGGCATTAAAACTCCACTAAAATGCTGAGAAGCATCGAGAGGAAGACTTGACGGGAGGATATCAACGGACATAATGGTCACGCTCGGAAGATGAGAAGGTAGGGATGATGGTCGGTGCTTAAAAAAAGGGTCCGAGAGGGTCGATGCCCGAGGTAGGAACTCAAGGCCGCCCTGTAGGACGGAATGAATTAACATCCGGTAGTCAATAAATATCATACCTCTACGTCACAACTGATGTCGCCGATAGTCCCAAAACGCGCGGGCCCTACTTCAGCTGCACGGGTGAGAGCAATGCCTAGTTGCTCGTTCGTCATAAGTCGGGGGAAAGATGGGAGCCAACCAACGCCATTCAGGAAGAGTGTAAGGTATGGAGCAACCTATGCAAGTGGACAAGTGTGAGTAGATGAATAAAATCATCATCTGTAGAGGAAGCTTGCCTTGGTATCAAATTCCGACTGGTACATCGCCGAGTTCTTGTAATAATCATCGCGGGAGTATTGTCCACCATTAGTACGCTTAAGGTATTCTTGAGGGAGAGCATGTACGAGGTATATCTGAGGAAGGGTTAATGGTCTCATTGTCATAAGTGGCGAAAAGTGGGGCCACCTTATGGAGGTCAGTATCTAGTACGACTTGAGCTTGCATTTAGACAAAGTATGATATAGCATACCTGGGTTACTAACAAGTCCAGGCAAGTCCTTCACAGCCACATTCACAATCGGAAGCTCTTCAAGAATGGATAAGCACCCTTGGGATACTTTCCCGCTCCTGTCAATGTTAGTCGTCAATACATGCTATGGTTCAAATTGGATGAACAAACCGCTTACCCTGTGAGCCCAATGACGAATGGTCCTAACGCCTTTGGGGTCCCATTTTCTACAATATCCTGGCCAATAGTGCGGAGTGCAGAGCGGAGAGATGGGATAGACGGATGCGTGTGTGGCCGAGGCGTATGCTAGGATTGGCAACCGTAATTAAGGTTAGGGTTAAATGCTAGGGTTAATAATAACTTCATGGAATGTGTAACGGTAGCACTCACAAGGAAAGGAGAAGCGACTCCGAGTTCAAGGTGTGCATGTGCGAGTGCAGACAAAGACTCGAGAACACCAGCAACTACTCAACGTAACACATGGTAAACCATTGCCAACAGATATGATCTAGTACATACCTCCTGCGAACCACCCGAAACCCACTGTTCGTTTGCCGTCGTTACCTACGAGGAGCTCATAATCAATCAAGCGAGGCTGTGATGACAGGTTCTCTTCTGCACTAAGGAAACGGGAGAGTAACTCCATATTGTAGGGCTGACCCTTCGTGGTGTGAGAAAACATTAGATGCGTGCGGGGTACGGAGGGCGTTGAACCCGGGCCTGGCATAGGTACGGGAGACGTTACTAACTCGTCGAGCGGTGTCTCCTTGATGCCGAGCACGATGTGTGCGGGTTCCAGTGTTGGGTGCACTTTGGCGCCAGCCTAAAACAGAACACGGTCAGTTACAATACAGCTCCGCAAATTTTGGACAAGAGAGTTCGAGCGAAGACCTGAGGAAGGAAGTGGATGGAATTACAACTTACCTTGATGAAATGGTCAATGGGAAACACTCGACGGTCGCAGTCCTGTATAAGAACGTCGACGTTGAGGCGCTGAACGAGTTGCGCAACTTCGTCAGGCGTAACGGGGCATCGGCGCTCCCATATTCTCGACGGGTCTTCTCGTCGTATGCCGACAATTACCTTCGTGTGCTCGGGCGACACGGTAGCAAGCGCCCTGCGTGCTGGCAAAGAGCAAGTGCGCTTGCTAAGTGGCCTGGACAGATGCTGGGGCGAGCGTCGGAGTGTCGCGATTGTCATAGTGTGAGGGTGGAGGTGGTCAACTGTTCTCAACGATGCTCTGTACAGCGAGTAAGATGGATGCTGCGCGCGCGAAAATGGATGTGAAGCGAGATAAGGAACTGGAGGGACTATTTATTGAGTTGACGGCCATGGTTTCTAAGATCCGCCCATACTCCCCGAGACTAAAGGCCTTTGATCCTTTAATCACGTGATAGACGGGCTAGTCAACATCGTGTCATACAGCAGAAGACAGTAAAACGCACATCTTTTTCATTTTGCTCTGCATCACGACAAGAATCGACTAAGTACTAATATGTCGCGTCAGCTGAGGGGCGAAAGCGTCTCCGCAAACGCTGCAAGGCTAGAGTAGCATTTCGAAAAGACTGTTGTCAATCATCGTACAAACATAGAATATTTTGGAGCTGCACAGGCCCCCCGGGGGCAAACGCGTGAACGTTGGGAGGTTATGAACTCTAATAGTAACTAGTACTTGCCATGATCATCATAGCATTCGTTGCTTGTAGGGTCGGGTTGGTGACTCATTGCATTGTACACAGTCAGATATGAAGGCGAATCTAAGCCATGTCATATATCTATCGAACCATAATACCTAGGAACCAAATGGTCTTGAGGCAGAATGTTTTGTATGGATGATGTTGGATGGATAAAGTAAGCTCACGTGGACTGCGGATATGCAAAAAGAGAGATAAGAACAGAGGCAGGTTACTAGATAGTAGAGATGTGAGTGCCTGGGACCTGGCTCGATTGATTGTCCTCACCATCATTTGCAGCCAGAGTCTGAGACGGTTGCTAGTCACTATTGCAGTCCTAGCTGTATGGCAGACTCTTGTTAAGAGTTGACGACCGTTAATGAAGGTGTAGCGACTCCGAGGTCCAGAGTCGGGAGGCGCCCAATGCCAGCGCAAGTATCATCAGAGCCGCTCCCGTCGGTGAACCCTACATGAAAATAGATACATACCCTTTTACCGATTTCATTCTTCTCTGGCGTTCAGTATGGTTACCAACACCCTCATGTATCAGTAGTATTATTTCTGCGTCGCTCCGCATACGTGAGACGCCAAATCTCCACAACCTCAGCCACATGTGTGGTAGCACTGATAGTTATTAGTTCGAGCAGAAACTTTGAACATATTATCCTGGCGGTTGATCTGAGGATCCGGTGAGTAAAAGTCAAGTGATCGGTTCTCACCGATGCCCCGAGAGATTCTTACAATAATTTTGAGGATCCTCATCCTGCATCATGAGCTGTTCTTTGGTTGGGTGAATATATTTTCGCAATATGATTTCGCAGTGGTCTCACCGTTCCCCGTCGCATCATCGCAGGTCTCAACCTGTCAATCAGAAGAAGGTCTGCGTTAATACAGCAGGTAGAGGGTCGCAAAACCGCCAGTAATAATGCCAAAAGATCGGGACGTTTGAAATAAATAAGCACCCGGGCAGTCCGTAATAGCGTGCGCCATATATTATACAGCACGGATAGAGTGAGCTTGACTGCAGTGTCACGCTGCGGCAGCGCATCATCGTACTCAGCTTCGAGGGGAAACCCCATACTCATAGGCTCAGCGCTGCTCCAGGAAACAGTGAACATGTTCAAAAACGTCGGGGGCCAGGAACTACCTTATTCAAAGGGTCGCTTGTTCTAACCTCGTTTTTAGTCTCCCGTAGGCAGACTCGGGCCCTACGTACTAGTAAGTAGAATGAAGACAGTCGGTCCATCTGTATTAGGGCCTTTTCCCAACCTTCTTTGCACGTTCGTAGTTCACAAAGTACTACTAAGACCTTTGGTGCTCACCGGGGAGTTTATAACATTAGCACCGCCTTTTCTTAAGAATCAAATCTCCGGTCGCGCCATCGACTTCCTTCATCAAGTTGGCCTGTAAGCCGTTATGTTGTCAACCTCGAGGTGAACGTACGAGAGGATATAGTAGCAAGACCGAATGACAAGTATTGTCAGCGGGTCAATTGCTGGCCAACAACATCTTCGAAAGCATCGCACGCAAGACGAACTTTACTCGTACTATCTTGAAAGAAGGAAGATAGTCGTGGAATCCTTTTTTTTCAAGCTAGACACCCGAAAGGGCTGTAACCACCCCTCCGAGTCGTCAGTCCCCCCTGTCCAATGTCGTGCAAGGTGGCTGGTCGATGTGTAGACCTGTCTTTACATGCGTCTGATCAACTTGAATGAAAATGAGTCAAGGTCTATAGCTACATGGCTAATAGGGATAAATGTATGGTATCCGGTCCATGATCACCACCCCAACCAATTCCCGCACAACATTCAAACCTACCCCTCAAACGCCTCAGGCCCCACTTCAACCCCAAACGCACTCCTCGTAAACCCTCTCACGCTCCTCTCCAGCTCATCCTCAAATCCGCCATTCGCGAGGCCCAGCAACGCACGCACGCGCTGCCGGAGCTTCGACACCCAGAAGACGACGTCGAGGCTGAACATGACAGCGCGGAAGACAACATCCTGCCAGAGCTCGCGCGCGTCGAGCTGAGCCCACCACGCGCGAAGCGATGTTCTCGTCGTAGGTGTGCGTCCATTAGACGTGACGAGTGAGCGGGAAGCCCAATAGGCGGTGATTTTGATGCGGTTAACTGGAGAGCCGAGAGATTGGTTGTTGCCTTGTACGATTCTTTGGAATGCAGAGTAAGTGAATGTAATCGAAGCGCACGAAGGTAGGTGATATGAATATGGAATACACGCACCGCATATTACGTCCTAGGAATATCAACTCCTTAGGCATCTTATCAGTATCGACAAGGAACCGTTTCAGTCGCTCTTTCATCCGTACGCTCTGCTCATATGCATTCAGCTCCGCACCGGCATCTCCAGTTGTCCCATTTGCCTCGCTGTCCTTGTCTGCATGTGGACTCGACCCGTTACCTGTCCGCTTCATCCTCACAGGTCGCATCAAGACGGCACTCGCAAACAGCCCCGCCTCGCCAACACCCCAACTTTCGGTGACGTTTCTTATTGTGTCCCAGTCCGAGGAGAGAAGTGCACGCCAGAGAGAGGCGTACTGGCGCTTAACGTGAGGGCGTATGGTAACATAGAGGCCATGGTCTAAAAGTACGAGTTCCGGATCGCGGAGCACGGACTTTGATAGCAATGACGAAGGTAAAGAGAAGAATGACGAGGATGAGGCTGGGCGGGCACGAATTATGATGTTCCCTGGGTGCGGGTCACAGTGAACAAAACCCCAGTCGAACATTTGTGCGCTGAAGAGCTCGACCTGCCGAATAGGAGGAATGTCAGTAATAGTGAGTTTACAGAGAAACATAAATGCGCGCCATTGTATGCATTATTGCTTGCAACCCGCCTTTTAACTTGACATCACGCATGCTCTCGGGAACGCCATTTCTCCTCTGCTTGTGCTCTGTATCCGCAAACATACCCCCACTTCTTTCAGGCACCTTCTCCCCGACAACCCGTGCTAATGCATCTCGGTCGCTTAGCCGGACACCATCGATCCACTCTGCCGTTAACACACGTTTTGTCGAATATTCGGGATATACTTTTGGGATGTGAACCTTGCCAGCTAGGCGGGGCTCCAACGCAATAAGAGATGCAGTTCGCTGTGAGTTGGAAGCCTCGGCAATGAAATCAAGTTCAGCGCGAAGGTGAGCGGAGATGAAGTCTACCGAAGCGTCAGATCGATATTTAATGACCAGGGGAAGGCAGACGCACCAACAGCAAAATAAACAGGTAGGTCAAACACCCACTTCTCGAATGCCCACATGACAGCTCTAAACGCCATGAGGTCGTAACCTATCTGACGCCCCACGTCTGGCTTCTGCACTTTCACCGCGACCCACTCACCATCCCAGGTACGTGCCTTGTGGACCTGCGCTACAGAAGCACTGGCGACAGCTTTCTCATCGAAGTAAGCAAAGAGTTCTTGAGGTGACTTTTTAAATTCGCGTTGGAAGACGCGGGCAACGGTTCGATACGGGATTTGTGGAGCGTCATCGAAGAGGCGGGCGAACTTCTGCTGAAAGGGTGCAGGCATGAGCGCGGCATTTGCTCCTATTGCTTGGCCTAGCCCAAATAGTCAAGTATGAAGAGAAAGGGTGAACGAAGCAACATACCGATCTTTATGTAAAGTCCGCCGTTGCTAGTAAAGAGGTCATACATTCGGTCAGCGACACGCTGGTGGATAGCGGGTATACGGTCTGCATGCTCTGGCGTGAAGTTAAGCTTGTAGTCGGCTGATATGAGCGCACACTATTGACTGTCAGTCACAAAGTCAAGAGCACCGATGAGCTGACGTACGGTCCACAATGTGCGGAGGTTACGAGTGACGGCGGAAGCATTGAGTTCAGTGTCAGCGAGGTAAGCTGCACCAAAACTGAAGGTAGTATATACTGTCCGTTTGACAAGGAGGGAGCGGGAAAGGCGATGGAGCATCGAAGAGCGGGTGCATGGGTAGACTAGTACACGATCAAGAAATACTGACTTCACATGCCATCCCGTGACGTGGACTACGGCTTGTTACTTTAGCACTACTCCGTTCCCTTATCTTGTCGGGTTTTACATCATTTCCGCTTCGTGCAGCAGCTCTTCATCGACTCTATCTCCTTCACCTTACAAGCGGCGAAACTCCAACAAAATTCTCATGTTCCCGCATGAGAATTTTGTTTGGAGTTCTGTCCCTCACTTAGCGCTCACTGCCATGCATGGTTGCTGTCAAAACGCCATTCCTTCAACATCTACAGTACGTTGGCACCTTAGTATCCTTCGATCTGTCAGATCATTGATGAGTATGCACAGCTTCATATTGCGATGAGATCGCAACAAGGGTCTGGATAATCTGGATAGCTATTACTTCATGCACACGCGACCATGAAAAACGCTAGCGAATTTCATTCGCATCTTGCAAAGGAGTGTGAATGTCAATGAAACGAGTGGTAAACTGTTGACAGAGAAGCAAGTATGTGTGCTCAATGCTCATATACATATGTCATTCATATCCGTACTCAGATTCGGAGTCAGAAGCGGGTGTAAATTTCTAGCAACCACTTGCAGCTGGGAGGAGGCTAGCCCCCAAGATGCAAGGGATTTTCCCTGATCTCTGTGGAGAAATCAGGCCTTGGCAAGTTGGAACAAATTTCATTGATCTAATCGTATTAGACCCTGACGAGCATTTGGCGGCGCAAGTAACTGTCTCGTTCGCTCTTGATGGCAAGATGTCATTTGCTATATATATCTACTATTTCTCAAAGTTCATCTCGTGAAGCTTGTAAGTTTCACGTTGAACGATATTCTGCATGACTGATAAACTGATCTCTCGTCAAACCTGATAGAAAGAAGATAGTCGTTATTTAAGGCTGACAAGCGGATGTTAACTCAGGATGAAGAGAAAATAAGTCTGACTAGAACAGACCGTCATGTTATGTGAGCCATGCATGACATATACGATTTTTACGGTCCTAGTATAGTAAGCTGGTATCATGTCATTCTACTCAACACCTTTTAAAGCCTTCTCCCCTGTAATATCCCACTTGCCGAACAGAAGACTACATAGGTACGGGTCAATAACCACGGTTACAAGATACCTGAAAGTCACTTACTCAAACGCGGCCATGATGGTCCATTTACGGTTGTCAGCTTCCGGGAAGACAAGAGACCGAGGGCCATAAAACACCTAAAACGGCATATGAATTCCAACCAAGTGGATAGTAAAATCAACAAAAAACCGACCTCATCATCAACTTCGTCCTGCTTTCGTGGGAGACAATGGAGGAACTTCCAGTCTGGGTTAGCCCCTCCTTCGCGACACAAAGCTTCGGTAACCTGATATCCCGCAAAGTCATTCAAGCGCTGTGCCTTTTCAGCCTCTTGGCCCATTGAGATCCTATCACATGGGAGATGGGCACGAGACCAGGTAAAGCGGGGAAGGAGCGGCGTACCAGGTATCAGTAATGACAACATCTGCATTTTTCACAGCTTCTCGGGGATCGCTGCTCCAAAAAATGTGCTTGTCGCATCCCAGCTCGACAACACGATCCCACACGGGCTTGGGTGGCTGGTATTGTGGCTGCGGGGGTGATGCAATGCGAAGCTGGTGACCCAGGCGCGGATAAGTGACGAGCATGTCATGGAGGACGTTTGCCGAGTCACCGACGTAAGCAATTGTGAGTGGGCGTAGGAGGGGAAGCGGTTTTGTGGGAGTGGGTGGTGCAGTATCGGGGGAGAAAAGATGAGCATGTTCATGGAGGGTTAAGAGGTCTGCAAGAACTTGTGTTGGATGCCAAAATGATGACAGGGCATTGAGCACAGGTACGGGAGAGTACTTTGCAAGCTCCTGGAATGTGCTAGTTGAATACACGAAAGCTACGCAAGGGATTATCATACCTCGATCTCTTCATGTGCACCGACACGTGCAAATATGCCCTGGCACATACCCCCAATGACTCGAGCGGAGTCACGAGGAGTTTCGTTCACGCCAAACTGGATATCGCTGGAACCCAAGAAAAGGGAGTGTCCACCAAGGAGAACCGAGGCTGTCTCGGCAGCGACGCGAGTGCGGGTGCTGCGTTTTGAAAAGAGAAGGGCGATGGACTTGTTGAACAGGGACTGGGAGGGCATACGGAGGTTGCTTTTTTTCTTGGTTGTGCGCTGTGCAGCCAACCAGGGGAGAGATAGATGTTTCAGGTGATGTGCATGGTTTACGAGGCGGTTTATTTGAGGACCAGTGAGGTCGGCGAGCGTCATAAGATGAGGAACGACTGACATGCTGGGCAGACGAAGTATCAATTGCAACTTAGCTGCTCCTAGACATGAAAGGCAATTTAAATAAATAAATCTTATCTTACATAATATCATGTTCGGTACTGTCCGATATCCCTTTACACTCCGCGCAAGAGCCCGCCCTTCACGACTACATACGACGACGAGCTCATCTTCGTTCTCAGCGGTAACAACGTTCTGCACGACAGGATTTAGCTTTTACTTGTTGCCGTCGACAGCGAGCTCTCATTCAACTGTAGCGTTTGTCTGATTTCATATTACGCGCGTCCGTGGGAGATTAGCCGAACGCGATGGAGGCAACAGCATCTGCTAATGCCAACGGAAGTTCCCTCAGTTCTTCACGTTCTCCGACTCCAGCTCCACTTGTTCAGCCAGACCACTTCTTTGGTTCAGAGGGCACACCGTTACCACCCTCTCCCAACTCAGATGGAAGAACATGGCTCGAGCCTGAAGATGATCCCCTAGCTCACAGAGGCATACCAGTGTTCAAACCGACCATGGACGAATTTCAAGATTTTGAAGGCTATATGAAAAAGATCGAATGCTGGGGACTGAGAAGCGGTATCGTCAAGGTAATACCACCCAAGGAGTGGTGAGTGTTGTGAGATGCTTCATCTGTGTATTACAAGCTCACACTTCATACACAGGGTCGACGCTCTTCCGTCAACTAAAGATCAATTGAGGCCGGTCAAGATTAGAACCCCGATAGAGCAGCATATGCTCGGTCGCGGTGGTTTGTTCCGCCAGGAGAACGTCGAGAAGCGTAGAGTCATGAGCGTCAGAGAGTGGGCGGAGCTGTGCGAGAAGGAAGAATTCCGTGCACCCGGCGTTGAGGATGTTGGGCTTCATGGCAGAGGCGCATATGTGAAGACAAGGTCGAAACGCAGCAAGATGAGCGCTGCAAGCACAAAGGTTGAGTCCGCTGAGCCGGAGGACTTATCTGCTAAGGTCAAGGAAGAGGAAGGAGAAGATGACAATGATGAAGCTCAAGAAACACCTGATGGTCTTCCTGCCCCATTGTCCCCGCCCACCAGTGCTGGTCTTCCCCAAACTCCTGTTTCTACAAACGCTGACGATCTTGTTCATCACCCTGCATCCTTCGATCCTTCGTGCAGTGATGATCAAGCACCTGGAGACGTGGACATGATGGCGCACGATGATAAGGATGTATCTGAGAAGAAGCAGGTGGCGAAGAAACGCGGAGCTCAAAGTCGGGAGGTGAGGGAGGCAGAGCGTGCAGCCAAGGATGCAGCATTCCTCGAAACTTTCGAACCGCACAAAGACTGGCTCCCTTCGTGCACCAAGGCTGATGATTACACCGTGGAGTTTTGTCAGAAACTCGAACGCCAATTTTGGAGGAACTGTGGCCTTGGAAAGCCAGCTTGGTACGGGGCGGACACACAAGGTTTGTATACCTCCTGTCCAAGAAGTTATTCCTGAGGTTTCTCATTTAACTAGGCTCGGTGTTTACGGATGAGACTACAGCTTGGAATGTCGGCCATCTCCCGTCATTCTTGTCACGTATACTCCCTTCGTCATCCAAAGGCCTACCGGGCGTGAACACACCTTATCTATATTTCGGGATGTGGCGTGCTACATTTGCCTGGCACGTAGAAGACATGGACCTCTTCAGCATCAATTATATACACTTCGGAGCTCCCAAGTTTTGGTATGCTATGCCACAAGGACGGGGAACAGCGTTGGAATCAACTATGAAAGGTATTTCATCATTTTCATCCCATTATCGTTACCTACTATTATATTAGGCTACTTCCCGAAGGATATCTCACAATGCCCTCAGTTCCTGCGTCACAAGTCCTTCCTTGCATCACCTACCCTCCTCGCTCAGTCTTCATGTCGTCCCAATTTCCTAGTTCAGCGTGCGCAAGAGTTCGTCATAACCTACCCTCGTGGATATCATGCTGGCTTCAACTTGGGCTTTAACTGCGCGGAAAGTGTGAACTTTGCGCTGGAGAGCTGGGTAGAACTGGGACGCAAGGCCAAGGCATGCCAGTGCATTTCTGACAGGTTAACGTCTAGTCCTTTTTCTGAGACCATGAATCTGACCTCCTTCCTTCTAGTGTGCGGATCGACGTAGATCAGCTACTGCTGGATCGCGAAGCCGAGTGTTTGAATTCTCAATCGCCCGAGCCCGAAAGACGACGGCCGTCATCGAAGCGCAAAGCTCTCGAGGGCGAGGAGCCTCGTGCAAAGCGCAAGCGTCCCAAGACCAAACCAGAAGTATTGGTATCTACTCCAGCCCCAGGGCCATCCGCATCGAGGGTTACCCTAAAACTTGGCCCCAGGCCTCCGGAGGACATTTTCCCCTGCTGTTTGTGTACCTCACCAAGCAGGGATGGCCTGTTTCCTGTACAAGATCCACCTGTTGGCCGGAGGGAGCTTCCTGAAAGCTTATCGAGTCTTGCAAGTGAGGCATGGCTAGCACACGAAGAGTGTGCCAAGGTAGTACCTGAGACTTGGGTGGACGAGGTCGAGGTTGGAACCTCCTTGGAGAAACGGGTGTTTGGCGTGGATGCGATCGTAAGAGATCGGTGGAATCTGGTGCGTCCCAAGCAAAACGTCACCACGCACCTTTAGCTGATGTTCTCGTGTACAGAAATGTGCCGCTTGTTCAAAGGCGCGACATAAGGCCCATGGTGCACCTATTCAGTGCACCAAAGGTAAATGTGCGAAATCCTTCCATGTTGGCTGCGCAAGAGATGGAGGGCCCAGCGGCATTGTTTACTCAATAATGCGTGAAGTTGAGAAGGAGGTGATCCTAGTATATCCTCAACCAAACCCTTTGCCTCCTCCACAGCACATTACCCCGACTCTTGATGGCGTTCCTATGGATTTAGATGCAGCTGGGTCTCAGCTCGAGATGCAGCAGGTGGAGCCACAGGTACTGAAGATAATCAAGAAGTACGACGTCGAGCTTCTGTGTCTGCAGCATAATCCAGTGAGCAACTTTCTTACTCAAGGTTTAGTAGCCATGATTGACGCTCACCTTTTTAAGGCTGTCGCCGCTGCGAAGAAAGCTTCGAAACAGGATCGGATTAAGGCCGAACTCGCTGCCCTCCCACCAATGTCGCGCATTAAAATTCGTGTGAGCTCTGGTGTCTTCGAGGTCTCTTTGTTGCGCATCGTTGAGGACACCGGGTCGGTCGAGGTGCTCTGGGATCGTGGTATCAAGCGGGAATTTAAATGGGGTAGCGTCATCTTCGGCCAGACTGAAGGGCAAACTGTGATGCAGAAGCCGTCAGAACCAGCTCCTGAACGTGAGCAATTATTTTCCCTGGCACCCCTGTTATTCATGTTCTTGCGAGTACAGTTCCTCATACTTCGATGCAGGTAACAACTTATCCGTCGGTATCGGCTGCTGCAGCGTCGTCTGCGATGTCATCGCAGGCGACTAGCGCCACGGCGCACCTCCCTGCACATTACGCGCTGCCTCATCAGCAGTACCACCCCACCACGAATGAATTTGGCTCCGGAGCTTGGTCCTACCATGCCAGGTATGAAATTTCTCAACCACATCAAGCACAGCTACCGCAGATGTCGCATGGATATGCCACATTTTATTCCCAACCTGCATATAGACAATCTGGAAATAGTACTTATCAGGCTTCGAACAGTACACAGGTGCAATGGCAGCAACCATACACCGGAGGCAAGTCTCAAAATGTACAAGGTTCAAGTCAATGAAAAACAAGTAGATATTCTTCCATTTGCTATTCACTTCGGGGTTTCTACGTATACTATCAGTGTGTTTGTTATGTGATTATTTCTCATTAGATCGCGTTAATTTTCGCTCGTCCTGTCAACTTGTATTCATCGTGGATAAATAATGAAAATCCAGACAAGGTGTTGAACTACTGGCCGCACGACTACCTCCGCAGACCTCAAGTAAAGCGCTCACCATTGGCAGCAATCGAGGAATCTTGACACTGCTCTAACGTCTTGCATGTTGAAATGACACTTGTATTCACGTTGAACGTACTGTGTAGATCCCGCACAGCGTAGAATAAATAAGCCATAAGATAACCGTATAAGCTCTTAGTTCGTAATCGAATTCGTATTACTTGTAGTAGCAAATCCAACCCGCCGATTTGTGGTATCGAAGACGCTGTAAAAACGTTCACTAATAGAACGAACCCTTTAATCAGTGGTGCAATAATCGAAACAATAAGGACAACCTACAGGAACGTGTATCCGATAATGAAATCGAAGGAAGAGCCGCTTTCACTCCCAATATCCGAGACGATGAGGTAAATGCTAGTGACGTCACCGTCGCCAATGACGCTATTGAACTGGCGAGGCCAGATCTGTGCGTTAGGATTGAGCGTAAAAGCTGTCCCTCCGATGGTAAATATGAGGGGTTTTAGATTGTTGTATTGGTCTGATGTAATCTTGAGCAACCCAGTGGTCTCATCCAAGACAGCACCGGTTTCAGACTGGTAAGTTGTGAAAGCGTCTGGTATGGGTTCAGTATATTTGCATGCAGGACGTGTGATATGAGTTCACCTGACGCTATTAAAATAAGTGCGGTGGAAATATCCACAATCCCTGACACCGCAGACAGGAGGTCTGTACTGCCGTAAGTGATAGACTGATCGATTCCCCAGTAACTACTAGCAGGCGGAGCACTGGTGATAGGGGCATATGTGATGTCGCTTGAGGTTAACGCGCTATCATAATCGCCAAAAGTGAGCGTGCCGGATGCATCCTCCTGAGATACAGGGATAAAGTAGACACCAAGGATCTCGGAATTTATGGATCCTTGATTGAAGAGGTTGTTCATAACAGTTGGCACTGTGTCCATATTAGACACTGTACCCTCTGTTAGGCTCACAAGACCGAGGCCAAGGACGCCATCAATATGATGAAAGCCCTCAGATTTGCTTGCCACTCCAATTGACTGCCGAGTGACTTCCAGCGAACCTAGCGAGATGGTGTCTAGGTACTCTTTCCCAGAGAAATCACCGGTTCCGTAGGAGACAGACTTGTGATGAGACGTGAGTATCAAATGAGCATAAGGGGTAAGTACATACGACCGTGTTTTGAGTGTCAGTACTGGTGTTGGTAAAGGTATACTCTTGCTTTGCTCCGATCCATGTATTACCACTGACAGTATCCACGAGGAGTTCATCTGGAGTAGTGGAATTAAGAATCACGGATAATACAATATTACTCGAATGACCCACAGGACTTCGCTGGATTACCGATACCAACCTCTATAGAGTAGCCTATGTCTGAAAAATAATCCATGTAGGCATTCGCATCGCGCTTGCCGATGACACTGGTCTGGCGCAATGCCTGAGCACGCGCTCTGTCGGCTGCAGCGATATTGGTTACACCAGCTGCTTTAAGTTTAGCGGCAGGACTTCGAGAGATTTTGTAGGTATTTAAGGGCATCGAAACCGCTGAGGACCCAGAGACGAGCAGGAGCGACAGGACGACCCTCAGGCCTCTGATAGGCAACATGGCTTGAAGTCGAGGAAGATAGGTCAAATGTTGGCTTGGTTAAGTTGCCACTTGACGAAAAGATCAAACAACCCCATTCTTATACAAATTACACAGAGGGAACCAGATGGAAGCCTCCTCTTGGCAGAAGCGACGGGTAGGAAGTAGTGTTGTTGGCAGAATTGCCCTGAGTGGCAAGTGGCAAGTGCCGGTAGTTCGTTGGAAAATTGGCAGAATGCTTAACCAAGGTTTGACGTATTTTCGAGCGACCACAGGGGAAAAGTCAAGAATTGAACCCCTTGAGA
This sequence comes from Rhizopogon vinicolor AM-OR11-026, assembly GCA_001658105.1. Taxonomy (NCBI): domain Eukaryota; kingdom Fungi; phylum Basidiomycota; class Agaricomycetes; order Boletales; family Rhizopogonaceae; genus Rhizopogon; species Rhizopogon vinicolor. The sequence goes on along the minus strand of KV448171.1, from coordinate 71,892 downwards.
ATCTAAACGTTTTGCCTGTGTAACACTCACAGCTACAACCAGCGGCACTCGGTGGCAAGTGCTTTGAATTTAGCCGATGAGCCTCATTACCATACCATCATGATACACTGGCACTGGTGACTGCGTTCCTGGTGTGGATGCCATGTCCACGTGTATCTTCACGCTGTACAAGTCAGACAAGACCATCTTTCACGTCCGGCGCTGCTTGCATTCCCATGGATATGCCGCATTCTATTCCCAACCTGTACATGTGCAATCTGGTTGCCCGTAGTCAGACTGTCAGAAGGGAGACAGCTGGTCGTTCTTTCATTATGGGCAGTCAGGAAACTGTACTTACCAGGCTTCGCACAGTGCACAGGTGCAAAGTCAGTAACCATACACACACCAGAGGCAAGCCTCGAGAGTCAAAATGTACGGTTCGAGTTAATGAGGTGCAGAACAATAAGATTTTTTCCCGTTTGCTTCGGGTTTTCTATCAGGATGTTTGTTATGTGATTATTTTCCATTTGTAAGTATCCATTGTGGATAAATAATGAAAAAAACTACTTGGGAAGCGACAAAGTGTGTGCAGAAGTTCTGAACGAGGGAGACCTACTAGTGAGCTATGGGAGACAGGGGGAAAGGCTACCGCACGACGACCTCAAGCACCGTTTGGCAGTAATCGGGGAGTCTTGACACTACTGTTAAATGATCTGATGTTGACATGACTATCTGTATTCACGTTGAACGTATTGTGTAAGTTGTATTTTGAGCAGGTCCCGCACGTAGGAGAAATAGGCCAGAAGACAACCATGTACGTTCTTAGTTCGTAGTCACATTCGTATAAGCTGTAGTGGCGAATCCAACTCGCTGATTTGTCGCATCGAAGACGCTGTAGAAACGTTCACTAACGGGACAAACACTTTGATTAGGTTTGCAATGTTCGAAACAATAAGGATAACCTACAGGAACGTATACCCGTTGATGAAATTGAAGGAAGAACCGCTTTCGCTACCAATGTCAGAGACGATGAGATAAATGCTGTTACTGTCGCCGTTAATGACGCTATTCATCTCGCGAGGCCAGATCTGTGCATTGGGACTGAGCGTGAACGCTGTCCCCCCGATGGTAAATATGAGGGATTTTAGACTGCTGTATTGGTCTGATGTAATCTTGAGCAACCCGGTTGTCTCATCCAAGACGGCACCGGTTTCAGACTGGTAAGTTTTGAAAGCGTCTGGTATGGGTTCAGTATATGTGCATGCGGGACATGTGATATGAGTTCACCTGACGCGATTAGAATGAGTACAGTGGCAGTGTCCACGATCCCTGACACCGCAGATAAGAGGTTTGTACTGCCGTAAGTAATAGACTGGTCGATTCCCCAGTAACTACTAGCAGGCGAAGTACTGGTGATAGGAGCGTATGTGATGTCGCTTGTGGTTGACGAGCTATCATAACCGCCAAAAGTGAGCGTCCCGGTTGCATCCTCCTGAGATGCAGGGATAAAGTAGACACCAAGGACCTCAGAATCTATGGATCCTTGATTGAAGAGGTTGTCCATAACAGTTGGTACTGTGTCTGTATTAGACACCGTGCCCTTTGTCAGGTTCACAGGTCCGATGCCGAGGACGCCATCAACACCACGAAAGCCCTCCGCTTTGCTTGCCACTCCAATTGACTGCCGGGTGACTTCCAGTGGACCTAGCGAAATGGTGTCTAGGTACTCTTTCCCAGAGAAATCGCCGGTTCCGTAGGAGTGAGACTTGTGATGAGACATAAGTATCAGATGATAGTATAAGGGGGTATGTACATACGACCGTGTTTTGAGTGTCAGTACTGGTGTTGGTAATAGTATACTGTTGGTCAGCTCCAATCCATGTATTACCACTGGTATTATCCACGAGGAGTTCATCTGGAGTAGTGGACTCATGAATCATGGATAGTACAACGTCACTCGAATGACGCACAGTGCTTCACTGGATTACCGATACCAACCTCTATAGAGTAGCCTATGGCTGGGATATTGGTGATGTAGGCATCCGCATCGCGCTTGCCGATGAGACTGGTCTGGTGCAATGCTCGCGCTCGCGCTCTGTCGGCTGTAGCGATATTGGTTACACCAGCTGCTTTAAATTTAGCAGCCAGACTAAGAGAGATTTTGTACGTGTTCAAGGGCATCGAAACGACCGAGGACCCAGAGACGAGCAGGAGTGACAGGATGATCTTGAGGCCTCTGATAGGCAACATGGCTTGAAGTCGAGGAATAAGGGTCAAAGTTAAACGTTGGTTTGGTTATAACTTGACCTGAGAAGATCAACCAACCCAACATCCACAGAGGGAACCGAAAGGAAGCCTCCTCATCGAAGTGTAGCCTAGGTTGCCAGCATCATGACCATGGTGACGCGGACGGCTGACTCTAGCCGCAGTGAAATTGATCGCAATGTGGTCACGTGGCCGCGTTACATGCATCCTTGCTCCTTGGCGCGTTTTGAAGTTCGCGCTTGCTCTTCGTCGAACTTGACAGCGATCAGCTCCTGTGGCTCGCTCCGGTGTCTCGTCGCTCTTTTATAGAAAGAAGTTTAACATCATTGCTAACAGACAATGTGGTTGGTCACCGGTCCATTCGACGGAGTGGAACAGGGGGATACGACAACAACCAGTCCGTCTTCGTTCTTTTCTTCTCCTTGTCGCTCACTCGTTATTAAAGAGACAAAGCTACTGAAGCCTGGCAAAAAGTATGCGCTCGGCCGTAAAGATCGACCGCTCGTCGTCAATAACAAAAAGATTTCCCGCGATTCTTGTGAATTCAGAGTGGGCTCGTACGCGCCAGATAACATGGTACGAGCAACATTTTACTTAGAAGGAACTTCGGCTCACTACTCCCCCAGGTTGATACGTCATACATTCCCACACTCGAGGTAGTCAATAATAAGGATAAGACCCTCACGGTAAAACGACAGGGTAACGATGTCACTTGCAATCCGTCAGCCTCTATCACGCTCGAGGATGGAGACCGTGTTACAGTTATTGCTGGTGTCTTGCTAGAGTAGGCAGCTTGACATCCTCTTATCTTCTTGAAGTCTAACACAGCGTTCAGAGTGCGATGGCAACGAATAGTATGTTTTGTGCCTCCAGTCAGAGGCATGCCCCAGTTTTCTTCTGAAGACTGTGCTTCAATCGGTTTGTATCCCTCCCAAATTTAAGCTGACATGCTGACACCCACGCAGGTATTACCACACTTTCTTCGCCCCACGAACTTCTTACACATCACCTCACATCGAAATACGAAGTGACGACCTCGGTTATGACCTCCCTGCTCTGCGCCGCTCAGCTTGTCAAGCCGGAGTGGTTGCATGAACTCTTGCGACTTGGCACTACTCATACAGAAGATGATTCTTTCGGTTTAACCGTCCTTGAAAAGTCCTTCGTTCCGCCCCTTGAGAGCAAGTACCGTCCCTCATTTGGACCCTCCCTACTTCCTGCACTCAGGAGCTTCAAACACTGGGAGCCAAATGAAGAGAGGTTGAACCTATTGAGGGGTTTCCGCTTCATTTTGCCCGCGGAAGACGGCGAAGTCGATGCAGAACTGAGGGAGCTGGTCGTGAGAGGTGGTGCAGAATATGAAGGATTCAATTTAAAGGCAGGGCTCGCGAAATGGAGGCAGGTCATTGCCAAGGGAAAGAGGAGAGTGGAGGAGCTGAAAGGTGCCGGGAAGGGGCTTGTCATACTGGCGAAGGATAGTGTGATACAGAGAGCTGTTGAAGAGGAGAAGTGGAAAGAAATGGTTGCTGATGCTGAAAGGTCAGTGATATGAAACGCGTGAAAATACTTCGCTGATGAACTTGATTGGCAGCCTGAGCGCCCATGTCGTTCAAATGGAGACTGTTCTCAAGGCTGTCGTTCACGTCGACGCCTCTCGCATAGCTTCTTCCGGAAGCGGTTCACAAGGTTATTCCATCATACTTCTCTTGAAACTTTCTATGATACTAAGATCCATGCAGAGTCGCCAAGCGACTCGTCTCCTCTCCCTTCCTTCGTTCCCAACACACACCCTGACGAGCCATCTTTCCCAGGGGGCTCAGACAAAAAGATCTCCACCGATGAAGCTCAACATGTTGTTTCCTCAGGACACAGGAGGCATGATTCTGTGATCCCTTCGCCTTCGCCTCCTCCTATGGTCGAGCCTCCGCCAACGCAGTCCAGGAGAAGGGTATGTACTCGTGCCTGCACGCGGATAGGACTGTACTGAACAACCACAGCCTCTTGTGCGACGATTGCCTCTAATACTGCCAGTCGAGATAGACGAGGACTCTGCAATGAATGTCGACAAGCCCGAGTCAGGCGCTAATCGAGCCAAACCTGAATCCACGCAAGCTCCTGTATGTCCGCCTTATTTTTCATTGTCATAACCCTAAATCGACCCTTTAGAAACCACCGTCAGGCAGTCGCCTGCCCTTGAAGCGCCGATTAGGATTGCCGACAGCTCCACCTCCCGACATACCCGTGGTGACTATAGACGATGTGGTGGAAGAGGAACCCCCGCACAAGAAGTTTAAGGCTCTGTTTGAGGCGAGCGACCCAGACAAGGTACTCTTCGAGGGCTCGCAGGCTTTTGAGGCAGCCTACGATGCCACCCTAGGTGATAGCGTCACACAGACAGGGCGGTCTACCGGCAACGCACCACCAAAGCGATTACCAGTTGTCGCAGAAGAGGAAGAGAGCTTGAGCGGACCATCACAGCGCGCCAAGTCCGTCGCATTTGATGAAACGCCTCCGGTTGAGGTTGAGGATGCAGGACCGTCGTCCCAGATACCAGCCACCCAACCCAGAGCGAAGTCAAAGGCACCTCCATCCCGCCAACCGTCAAAGGCACCTCCGTCCCGCCAACCGTCCCGCCAACCGTCAGAACCACCTCGGACCACTGCAAAGCCTAAGAAAGCAACTGATGGCGCTATTGATAAGGATGAAGCCTTCCTCACCGCTGTAGCATCAAAGAAGCGCGGGAAGAAATCCGAGGACGAATTTGACCGCGAGTTCAATAAACTGCGGATATCGAAACCGGATCTACAGCGTGAGGATGACCAGCGGCCGTGGGAGGTGCTGGGGGACTTTGATGATATCCCGAACATTAGAGGGAACTTTATGGTCGTTATGGATCTGGAAGTTTTCAAGGACTCGAACGGCCGTCGCGAGGTGGCTACGAATGACATCCGTGACGCTGCTATCATGAAACGACCGAATTTCAAGAAATTTAAAAAGGTATGCGACAAATGTGTTGTTCCTCCGCAATATTGTTGACGCGGGTCAGAAAATCAATGGCTTTTCTCGTGCACCAGTCGAACTCGTGGTTGAAGAGGAGAATGACTACGGTATAGGTGCAGGTAATGGCTTGCAATTGTTCTTTCGAAGAGCTGGCTCATAGTTTCACAGGTTATTGGAAAGACACCGTTCCAGCCAAAGATTACACCAGGGACTCGCAGGCCAACGATAATGGAAAACAACGAAGCAGAGACAAACGTCGTGCGCTGGCTGCCACGGAGTCTGACGAGGAGGGCATTGAGTCACAAACTCTCGACTCCGTCAAGCAGCACGTTCGCAAGAGGGCGCGTACCAAGGACACAAAGGCAAAGAAGTTGTTCATGACTTCTGATGATGACGACGACGCAGACCTTGCTATTGAGTCCTCCCAGGAAGCACTTCCGGCACCCTCTACACCTGCTGCCCGTGCTCGAGCCAGTAAACGCAGGCGCGTGGTTGTTGACGATGATTCTGACGATGGTGTCACTTTTAAGGGTTTCGGCAAGAAAAGAGGAGTGAAATAGTACTCGTAGCTCACACAAGTAGTGTCCAAGACAGCCTACCCAAACGAACAAAGCTCGTAGATATATATACACACAAGATCAGTCTATCGTAATTCATCATGAATGGAGAATCCAAGCAAGCGCTGCGTCTTGGCTGCTTTTCTTCCTCCGGTTTGCCTGTGGCCGAGTGTTAGATGAGCGATGAAGAGATGAAGAAAGTATTTACCTTTGTTCCTGACACACGAAGCTCTCTGGAGCACCGTCCCAGTCCTCTAACACATATTTTGTGGCATTAACCTGAGCTTCGTCATCATCCCCCGTACCGAACAGATCCAGCGCAAGCTGGGTATGGCTCACGCCAGCATAGGTCGTTACACAGCGGGGATTTACTAGAATCCGCGCGGGAGTGTACGCGGAATTTGGCACAGACAGGGGCCCTGTAGGGAGCGCGTCGATGGGGACGTCCGAGTCCGAGTCCGGCATAGCATCATAATCAGAGCCAGCGTTCACGTCTGCATCCAACTCTTCATCAGGGAGTTGCCTACGTGAGATTGTCTGGCGTTCTGGCGTGGGCACAAGCTCGTCATCGTGGAAGTCATTCATCGCTTTGCTGACCCACAGATCTCTGCAGAACCAGGCCTGGCTGCTGTCCAAGCATGCCGCGTCAGGTGCGCGTAGGGGGACGCTTTCTGAGGAGGAGGTCGCATTGTGGAAGTCGTTGCCACAGCGGTATTTGATCCCTTTGTAGTAAGACTGAGCTGGATCGACGATGTGGGTACCTGCTTCGCAGCAGAAGACTTGGAAGGGAAGGTGTTGAATGTATCGCGCAGCACCGTTCTCATCTCGAGGAGGGACTGCGTCTGGTTTCGATGAGGATGTGGATTGTCTGAACTGGTCGCCGTGGATGTCTCGCGTCCGCCACCTCGAGAAAGTATCTTAGAGGATGTCGTAGAGAAAAGGATGGAGAACCCACCTATCAGAAAATATAAACTGCCCGCTAGATTCTGCCCAGTCCATTCCACAGACCATGGCAGCCTCGTTGGCAATACTGACGCGCAGTGTTTCGAGAATGTCATTTGGACATGTGAATCCCTTGAGCCAAATGACCCTATAAAACTCAATGTTGCGCTTCTGGTGGAGCTCAAGAAGAGGCTCTAGTGCGAGGTTGCGCATGTAGGCCTCTTCCATGGGATAATAGGCAGCAGCTGCGTCTTCTGTCATCCCTGGAACGCGTCGGATTCGGAATGAGACACCCAAAAGGGTCAATACGGCTTCACAGAGGTCGGTAAGTGTCGTAGTAGAATCTGTGGAGTCATAGTCCAACATGGACACGAAGATATTGGAAGTACCGAGACGCTTAGCAAGCTGGACGATGACGGCCAGTTGATCGACTAGGAAGTGGTCTGCTGAGTGAATCACCATTGATACGAAATACAGCTGGTCGTCCTTGGCGAGGTCATCATACGCATCTTCGTCGACATTCTTGTTTTGTCCGAACGGACGAGCTAGTGTCGGACAATAGGCTGCCACCCACCCATTAAGAGATAACAGGCTCTCAACAGCAGTCAAGACGTTCTGAAGGTCTGTGTGGGCAGTGTCCTTTCCTGTTATTCTAGTAGGGAATCGTCGCATCAGATAATAATGGAGAATTGGAGAATAACTGACAAGGGCATTTGAAAACGATTCCAGTAATCTGCCACCCCGTTGGTTATGATGTCATCAAAAATGTCCTTCCTGAAGTCTCTGCCCATCCTTGACTGCAGGAATTTGTACTTTCGGACATTGAGAATCTTGTCGACGCCGGTAACACGCTCAAAGACATTGTAGGATTCGAAGGTTGATGGGTCCAACGAGGCTGATGAGGAGCGGGGGATAAGTATGAGTTTGGCACCGAGAATGACAGCGAGAGCGAAGAACACCCTTGTTAGAAGACGCCTTGGAACCATCAGGACACTGGCCCGGTGAAAGGTTCGATGCAAGTACTGTCTAAAAAGTTACCAGTACTTGATGTCTTCAATAACCGCCAATGTCACCGGATACTCAACCGACCTTAGCTCAGTTGGAAGAGCGCGAGACTGTAATTGGTTATTTGTCATCTTGAGGTCGCCTGTTCGAGCCAGGCAGGTCGGATTCTTTTTCCATCGTGTGCGGACTTGGAGCGAACCATGTGTGGTATGCTCAAATGCAAACCATTTATGAATACTTTGAACAAAGCGCAAAGACTGAGTGGTGCTTAATTCAATGCAAGTAGGTAACTAGTGATGTGGAGATACAAGTAATGATGAGGGGTGTAATGGCGTGCAACAAAGCAAGAGCTAATAAATGAGCATAAAATGAGGTCTTGATAGAAAGGCGGATAATAATACTTTTCCCCGCGCGTCCCAACGTCACAGGTGAGGTCCAACGTCAAGAGGTCTATAGCTCGACGTCAGCTTAACCTCTTAAAACCCGCCCATTCCCATTCCACCCATTCCGCCCATACCTCCCATGCCTCCACCCATCCCGCCAGCAGGTTTCTCTTCCTCGCCATCCACAATGCAACACTCGCTCGTCGTCAGCAAGCTCGCAACACCCGAGGCATCCACAAGCGCCGTCCGCACGACCTTCAATGGGTCGACGATACCCCGCGCGATCATATCGGTATACTCGCCCTTTGACGCGTCGTAGCCGTATGCGAATGACGTGTTGGGCGAGTTGACAAGGGTGCCGACGATGACGCTTGCCTCCTCTCCCGCGTTGGATAAGATCGTGCGTGCGGGTTGCATGAGTGCGCGCCGGATGATGCTCACGCCGAGACCTTGATCGAAGTTGGCAGTGGGAATCACGTCAGGGTCCGAGGAATTGGATTCGCCGGGGGCGGCAGTCTTGAGCGAAAGACTAGCCTTGAGCAGTGCGACACCACCACCTGGGAGGATACCCTCTTCAACAGCTGCGCGTGTTGCGTTCAGTGCATCGTCATACCGGTCCTTCTTCTCCCCAACTTCAACCTCGGATGAGCCACCGACCTTGATAACCGCAACACCTCCCGAGAGCTTGGCAAGCCGCTCCTGGAGCTTCGTCTTGTCGAACTCAGAGGTAGTGGCATCATTCAGGAGTGCGCGGATCTGCTCGCACCGTGCGGAAATAGCGTCCTTGGTGCCCGAACCATTGAGGATAATGGTGTCCTCCTTCGTGATGGTAATACTACCGGTACTGCCCAGGAGGTCAGCTGTTGCGCGCTCAAGCTTGATATCCAGCTCATCGGTGAAGACTGTGCCGCCGGTGAGGATGGCGAGGTCACCAAGGATGCTCTTGCGGTTGTCGCCAAAGCCGGGTGCTTTCACGGCTGCAACCTGGAGCTGACCACGGAGCTTGTTAAGGATACATGCTGCGAGGGCTTCGCCATCTATATCCTCTGCAATAATGACCAAGGGTCTGCGGGCAGAGGCAGCCGTCTCCAGGGATGGAAGGATATCCTGCAAGAGAGAGATCTTCTTCTCGGAGAGGAGAATGTAGGGCTTTTCGAACTCGACTTTTTGAGTCTTGACGTCGGTGATGAAATACGGCGAGATGTAACCGCGGTCGAAGCGCATGCCCTCTGTCACCTCGATTTCATCCTCAATTGTTCGTCCTTCCTTCACGGTGATCACACCCTCTTTCCCTACTCTCTCCATCGCCTGCGCAATTAACCCGCCGACATGCTCGTCACCATTAGCAGATATGGTGGCTACCTGGGCTATTTCAGCAGTGGTGGTGATGGTCTTGGTGTTCGCTTCGAGGAACTGAACAACCTTTTGGACGGCAGCTTGGGCGCCGCGACGGAGGTCCATAGGATTGCATCCTGCAGCAACATTTTTTACGCCCTCGGCGTAGATGGCCCGAGCCAAAACGGTTGCAGTAGTGGTACCATCACCAGCGATTTCGTTGGTTTTTTGGGCAACATCCTGAACGAGACTGGTTGGGGAGAGCGTAAGGAATGGAACTCATATTGGTAGCGGGAGAAATGAGCTTACCGAGCACCGAGATTCTCGAATTTGTCCTTGAGAGTAATGCTTTTGGCCACGGTCACACCATCTAATGATGATTGAAGTGAGAACGATACTAGAGGAAGAATCAGCACCCACCCTTGGTAATCTTGGGCCCACCAAAGCTCTGCTCAATGATGACGTTGCGGCCTTTGAGAAATAGCGAAATTTTAGTCCATGTTCAATTTTAACACGATATAGGATTAACTAACCCTTTGGACCGAGGGTGACGCTGACAGCATTGGCAAGGACATCGACACCCTTGAGGATGCTAGCACGGCCGTCGTTGCTGAATTTAATATCCTTGTGTGCACCGCGAGCAAGAGTAGGCTTTGCATTGGCGGCGGCACGGCGGAGGGCACGGGAGGATGTGTGCATAGCTACTTCAACAACAACAGCAAGGAACTAAAACAAGAGGAACAGGAAAAAGGACGAGGACGAAGAGAAAACAGTTCACAAGAAAACTCGCAATAAAAATGTTCGGATCTGGGAAAAATCTAGAACAGCGTCACACATTTGCTAACTTACGTGAAAGCGTCACACTTGTTGTGACATTCGTAGTCCCTCGCTTTACCACGAAAATCATAGATCATGCACCGTAATACATTCACGAGGTACATTAAGACGACACGCATTACCTCGGTATTACCTCCCTTAACTTCTTCAATACTCGTTCATGTAATGCCCTCGCCATAACACTCACAACAGCGCTATCACACACCACCCCGACGTCGATGCGAGCGACCCTTGCATGCTCGTCCTTCATACGTACAGACTTTATGGCATCGTTCACAAGGATCTTGAAGTCTGGAATTGGTAGCAGACTGAGAAGCTCGGGAGACGACAACGAGGAAGAAGAAGTGGATGAACTTGTGCCGAAAGGAGAGTGTGACGCATCTAGAATAGCAATTCGTTTTCCCGTCATTAACCGGAAGTCAAGAGCATGCCTACCATGTCATATCATGTTCAGTGAAGTGTGCTGAATAAAAGGTGAAGTACAGTACCTGAGATCGCCATATAGCACCCTCCACCAGCCCAAGCCCTTCACATACGTCGCTATCGATGGTTCGGAAGCACCCTTGATAGCTGTATGCGACCTACCTCTACCATGTCCTGGAGACTGCTTGGCATCATGGGAACTCGCTCTCATGTTCTCAAGCTCCACCGCAATAGGAAGGGTATTTCGAAGAAGTTCAACAAGGCGGCCTAGTGAGGATGCAAGTGGTCCGTGGCGGAGAACATGGCGGAGGTATGGCTCAGCTTGTTCATGGGGATTGGTCCGTAGCTGGTGACTTGGGAAGAAATGTTGAGGCGGAGCGAGAGAAGAAGGTTGTAGGAGTGTCGGTGACGGTGTGCAGCGCGAAAAGCGTAGTTCGAAGGACCCACCCGTGGGCGATAGCTGGTCCGTACAAGTAATTAATACAGTGTAATCCTGCAGAAAGTGACGTGAGACATCATTTGATAAAATAGACGGTGACCACTCACTGAGGCGTATGCAAACTCCACAGTCTGCAAGTCAAATGATAATAGTCTCACATCCCGCCATTTCTTCTCTTTCGCCATACGTGCGACTGTATCATGTAAGCATCAATAACACTTCACAGAGCACAGCGCACCTTCCCGAGCAATGACGACCATCTTAGAAACACGGGCCCATTCTTCCAGAAACTCGTCCACACAGGTGTCGACTTCTTCAGACAAAAAAGAGACCACTGCCTCTGCTGCATCGTAGATGATCCTTTTCGACGGACGAATGATATTCTTGCTACTAACCCCTGCCGCAGCACGTTTCCCAACTGGCTGTTGTACATACTTCAACTTAACGCAGGTTACTACCTGCGCCTTCTTGTCCGACCACCAATTTAGAGGTATGACCCGGATGTTGGGCATGGCCGCCTCGGCTGCCGGGGCACCGGACAGGATGTCTGAGGACTGAACACAAAGCGCCGGTACTGAACGGGCAAGGGATGATTGAATGTGCCCAAGCTCGGATATCTGTGGAAGGGTGATCGTGGGGTTAACATGGGCGTAGGGAATACCGCGAAGCTTAAACTGGCGTTCGACTCGGGTATATGCAACGCGTGCACTGGAGTAAACATTCAGAATTAAAAGATAAAAGAATGAAATGACCTTTCATACCAGCAATATGCATATAGTTCACGAAGCACTTGCGTCTCCAAGTTGAAACTGGTATTTACTTTTTAGCGAACAAAGATTCAAAAAATGCTGAAGAAAATCTTACCTGTCTTCGCTTCTTCGTAAATCCGGAGGAATGCCATCACGTTTTCTCTTCTGCCCCACCCGTGCATCAAGGGACAATGATGACACCACAACTTCATCCATGACAGTACCAGCGTTCCTATCACCTCGTATGCGTCTCACCTCAAGCCAGCCGATATCTTCCATGATCATGTTGCCGAACATCGTGTCCGAGAGCATCTTCGTCGATATAAGCGCATACCTGAACTCCTCATCTGTCAGGACGAGTACGAGGTAGTGCGTGGGGAAGTTGGCGAGCTGGATATACATCATGCCGCGCGCTGCAGGTCCAAGTTTTTGAAGCTCTGAGACAGGGGTGAGACAGCACAATAACTATAAGTTGATAGTGCCAACCTTCTTTGGCAAAGTTTCGATGTCGGAACACTTGGAAGCCGAGGTAGTTGGCTTTTTGTTCCACGATATCCGTAATTGTCTGCCAATACAATGAGGGATATAATTGGTGCAAAAATAAGACAACGCGCACGTTATATCGTAGCCTGATGAGGGCATCGAAAAGCATGCTGGGGGCTTCGTTGAGTTTGTCTGAGATGGCAGAAAATCGTGGTCCTCGGCCGGCTGCTGCTAGGTCACCGGTATCTCGTAGATTTAGCCGACCGGCTCTGGTGTCAATAGAGACGATTGCGATTTCATCGGCACACAGATGCACGCGAAGAGAATGATAACTTCCTTGGATAACTTTAATAGGGGCTTAGACTCATGAATTCCCGTACCCACTTTCAGAAATTAGAACCACTTTGCCTTCAGGGGAGAACACCCGAATAGGACCCCGTTGTAATTGGACCTGGTAGAATTTCAGGATTGCTTTTGTGTGCACTTCGATCACCTTTCTCAACATCGACTCAAAGTCAATGTTATCAGACTCCTGTTCCAAAAAAAACGCGTAGTTGCAGCAATTGCCTCGCGCACGAACACATTGACGCACCACCACGAGCTCTTGAACAGCCGATATCGCTTCCTCAGCGTCAATATTAGCAGCCAACACACCCTTCATAGGTTCCCATTTTACGTCAAACTGTAGGTTTTCAACCTCATCAGAAGGGCGCATATCACCTAATTTTGAGCTCCGCTGGAGTTCCGCAAGCATCCGCGCCATGGGTGATCGCGCGGCTTTTTTATCAATATCTTCGACAATAGAAATCGTTAGTGTGCCACCATGCGGTGGCGGCTTGACGCGATTGGGGGGCAGGCCGGAGATTGTGGGTTGTGGGGGTCGCCTGGATGGGTATGAGCAATTAAAGACTAATCTATGAAAACGGAAGGCCCGACATCCAATATGATACAGCCAGTGTTTTCCGCCCATCACGCATCTCAACTTTCAAAAAGTCAGCCCAACCAAGGGAGCGCATCCTCTGAGCCTGCCTCAATCCCGTCAGCTGGCAACTTGTGATAACGAATGTGTGCTTACTTGGTGACACAGTATCTCAAGTTGATAGGACATAGACATCATTTCTATGTAGTCTAAGTGACCATTTGAACGACAAGAAACTCTTTCGCTTACGAAGGAAATTGAAGAGCCTGACAAGAGGTGCATCTGCTGCTCCCTCCGGAAGCTGCGGCCGCGGTGGATCTTCTGGGTTAGGAGCAAATTCTGGTTTATCTGGGAACGGAAGATAGCACGCCATCCGTAGGTCAGCCTCATCCGCAATATGTCGTCTGAGGACGCCAGTGGGCTCTGAAGGGAATTCTTGCAAACGGTATAAACAACGGCATGAGCAGTTCATAAGACAGTGATACCTTGCACGCCCGTGAGGTCACCGCCGACGGTGATGAGGAACTTGACGCTAACAAAGAACCACCCGTCATTCTTCTCTGCTCCTCTTAGGCAAATGGCAGTTTCGAACAGCTTTGGGACTGTGAAATGCACGCGTCCATTAGCTGAGACGTAACGGTGAGTGAGGGATGCTGGCATGCGAAACTTAGAAAGATACCAATACGATGCTGGGACATTTCCACCGGAATGATCTCTGTCATCCTGAGACGGTAGCGGATGGCGTTTTCCATGTCGCCAAGGGTCCTAACAATGTCGGCATCCGTTAGGGGTGCAATGGGAACGATGGATTTCTATGGAAAGACATAAGTGTATTCTTATGCGATGACAACATGGGGAAGGACCTTGATGCCAGACGGTAGTCGCTGATATGTGCCCGTAGTGAGGACATCAAGGGAGGTGAGTAAGTCGTGGTTTCGCAGCCTGTGGCATGGAGCGCGTAAATACAAGTGTGAAGACATACAACTTTCGTACCTCGCAGGGTCTAAGCTGTCTTTCGCATACGTAAGGCCTCTCATGACATCTTCGAATTGCTGGTTTTGATTCATGAGAAAGGCAGTGATATTCTGATGCAGATAACCATTAAGGCGTGTAAAGTCTTGATCAAAACGCGTCACTTGCCATGCATTTCTGTACAGTCTCCGCATCCCGTGCCCATTTAGTGATTGCATACAGCTTTACAACTTGCTTCTTTGTCGTCACAACCCAATCAGCGAGCGTGCGTTTTCGAGCACCATCGGACATGTTCGGAAGGCTTCGTGAGGGTGGTTCAAGGGGAGATTATAGTGAACACAGGATACACTCACGTCTCCACAAGTTCAGACAGCTCAGCATAGATGGCCTGAACTACTCTGGAAAGGAGGTCGCCTAGCGGAACTTGACCATCAAGGACTACAGGGAGCTCTTTCTCCAGCTCCTCTATGGTAGGCTCGTGGTAGCCGTTAAGGTTATTAACGACCGCCATCTGTGAAGCTTTGAAGTTACAGCTGGGCACGAGGGTCAGCGTTACTGAGATTTCAGCACTCTGACATTGTTGTGGTTTGTTTGGCGCAGCAATCACCACACTAGTGCTGTCTCACTACCCTGCCTTACCATTGTTATGTTCTGTCCCCAAATTCCGAAGGTCGAAATCACTCCCAAGCCTACTGACGACCTTGTCACGCTTGCGTTTGTGATCCCCGACTAATAGACAATGTGTGCAAAGCCATAACTCGGCAAAGCAAGTTGTTTAGGTTAGTCTTAGTCTCCCCTAGGCAGATCTTCATAGACGAAGGAAGATAGTCATTCCTATAGGTTGGCGTAGTTGGCATAGTGCAGACGCGGTAAACTAGAACATTTGAAGTCGCAAGCTTAGACATCAAGGAATGATGGAATACCTACTAAGTCCTCCGTTTTGATCTGCCGCGAAGAAATCAAAGTTGTTTCAGTGCAGGCTCATCATCGTCTTGTCTTGACATTTTCCGAGACAATTCCCGATATTCAATACAGGTCACATTTCGTACATCATACAATACAGTTGTAAACAATATCCTACAGGTCCTCGAACTCTTCAGACTTCCAAGAAACTTCACTCATTGTCAATTCGAATCAACGATGTTACAAGTTCAGTCATTCAAACATGCCGCATCACTCAGAATCCTTGTGAGTTGCCAGCCATCCACCCTGGAAAAAAAGGTTCAGCAAATCACGCAAAATTGAGAATACGGCTTACACTGAAGACACCGTCGTGGTGCTGCCAGTCCAATAGGTACACCGGTCGATCCTTGTCCTCTACATGCTCCGCAACAGCGGCCGACACCAGAGAAATCTCTACAGGAGTAACCCTGCGAGAAACGACACGGTGCTGTGGTACTTGAGGGGCCTCTTGCCCTCCCTCAGCCGTGGCGAGCTCTGTCCCACTAGCATCCACAAGCTTTCCGATGAACTCCCCCTTTATGTGACCAAGCGTCTGGTCAAACGCAGGCAGCGAATGACCACCTGCGTTTGACTTGATAATACTGTCGACTAGCTCGGGAGGAACGGGAATCATCCCACGAACAACCGATCCTGCCTGGCGACGCAAAGCACATGCTTTGCAAGGGGAACGGTCCGGTCGTCCAAACACTGTGATGGTGCCTATGAGCTGCGGGCTCGAATGAGCATTCCCTTTATGGTGAAGCTGGAATGAGTAGGAGCGGTTGTATGCATGCTCCACAAGTTTCACATGCACAACAAATATGCGGTACTTAGGGACGACGGTATGATCAGTTGGCACAGCAGGATCTTCCTGCTTTGGAACAGGTAAATGCGCCCAAGTGTGAGACGGCATTTGTTTCGCTGTGGTTTGCGGATCAAAACCGTAGTAGACTGCAATCTTTTTGCGCGCTAAGGCACGCTCTTGAGGTGACTTGGCGGCTTGGTCCACTTTAACGCCTGCTAACTCTGGATAGGAATAATCTGCTCTTCGAGGTAAACTTATGTCATCCGATCAGATCGTTACGTACACTTGGGGTAGGCTTTCTCATGCAAAAATCGTGCCTCAGAGGAGGTCCAATAGTCTCCTGTTTCCGTTCGGAATGGCTGGAGTGGCCCGTCCGGAAGGAGTTGTTCGTTGTAAACCTGTGCATATGTCCCACGTGCCTAAAGTCAATTAATGAATATATTTTCCAGGGCATCTCGATTGTCCAACAACCATACCTGTGTCCAAGGGTATTTTTCACCATCTTGTTCATATCCATCTTCCATCCAATATTCTGTGTAGCACCACTCCCACAGGGCCACTTCAGGAGAAAAGTCAGTCAGGACACGCTTGAACTGAAGCACACCCACAGAGTCTATCCACATTCGAGTGGTGAACTGAAGGAAAGGCATATAAATAATTACGTAGGTAAGTTGCACACTGTTCACGCACGGAAAAAGATGGGATCAAAACCGGCCTACGAAGATGCGATCTCAACAATTTTGTAAACGATCAGTGGGAAAGTGGCTCACATAGTCTGCGTCACTCTGTATATTTTGTCAATAAGATATCAATAATAACAGCATTTACAACTAACCATATGTCCGTTTCCACCCTAAATCATCGCTATGGAGTAAGCATATGTCGAATTTGGAACAAATGTATTGGCCCACAATTAATCCATGGAGTGTATCGTGGACGCCTTCAAGAGAGCCCACATTTTGAAAATCCATGTCTCTCTTAGACTCCGCGGTATGATTGGAAAATTCATCCCAGCTATCAGACATCAGCCAATACACGATGTATTAACAGAAGGTAAAGCATACGCAATTGCCGGATTTTGGTCATCATTGAACGCAAAGAGGTGAGCGACTCTGTTTCTCAGATCTTTTGCCCCAGCCATTAAAGTCCTCGCAAAGTCAAAATTAGTATCAACGCCACAGCATAACTGTTCAGGTACAAACTTTTGCAACAGGTCTATTTGACTGCCTTTAGGGTCCGGGGTACTAGCAGCGTAGCGGTACGTCCTCAGCCACTTGGAGAAATACGCCACTTGTCCCGGCGCCTACCGACTGTGTGTGAGTAGGTTCCGTAATTTGGAATAAGGAAAGTATCGTACCGATAGGTCTGTCTCGTCTGCAAAGTCGGACGGGACCCCCCCAACATACGAGAAAAACGAGAGCGGATTATCAACGCTTTGCTTTTGGCCCCCGGCAACCATGATCTTCACTTTGTCTTCATACAGAACAGGAGGAAGACCATCTGTCGCTACATCCATCTCGGCCCAGTCCCAGTATCTGCGTGCAATGTGAAGTAGAGGCGGCTGGTTTGAGAAATGACTAAACACGTACGGGAAACGCAATTCCTTGGCAGCCTTGATCCACACTCCACCCTCACCTGGATTATGAGCTTCAATGTCATGGGCCAACTGTTCTGCGACGTTTCCGATCGCTTGCTGCAAAATGATTGAGCAACCGTCAGTCGGGATCATTAGTTCAACCTACTTCAATTAGCATGACATATGGGCGATGCCAAGTAGGAAAAACAACGGCGCCGTGGCTAAAGAAAGATTTCAGAATGGGCGGAACATGGGTGTGCCCACAAGCTCACTTGCAATAACCTATCAAAGCAACGCTGTCAGGTGGGCAACTACGATAGAGAAACAATTTGCATACCTCCGAATCTGGAAGGAACTGGGTTAGTATCCTTCTTGTCAGTGGGGCTATAGTCAGCCGAGATGTCCTTGTTGCGGTCGCCAGCCCATTCAACATAGGGCTTGCCGTGGATGGATGCAATTTCCATGTAGCTGGCTGCAGGCTCTTCAAGAACCTTTAAAGCATCGGGACGCTGCTGGATCGCAGTGAAAGCAAGGATGAACAATGCAAATTGGTAAGGATGGTCCTTTTCCAGTGTCTGGATAGGAAAGCGATTAAAAGCGCCTCCCGTGCCCTTGCGGCCAACTACGGGATAATGGTGTTCACTGGAGCTCATTGTTAAGTAGTCAAGGGGTATGACCTGGTGCTCAATTATGCATGTCGAGTTTGCATTTATACGCACACTGGAGGCGCCCACTTACGTGGAGCGGACTGCGCCGTGATTACTTGGGGTTCTTATATTGAATGTACCTATACAAAGTGGAGAATGTTCCGTAAAGTGCGTAGATGTGATACTGATAGCGAATAGAACATGCCCTTAAGTAAAGCCCATTAGGGACTTCCATCGCAGATGTCGGACAGCCTCAGGCAGCTGCGCCCATGGCAATGAATGTGAACACCACGGTCCTTCATATGGATTGGGTAAATGTCCTAGGCGCAGTTGCTGATCTAGGAAAGTGAAATTCAATTATCGTTGGTAATCTCCTGATTGAAAACCTACGCAGCGGTCGAATGAGGCACAAGAAAGATCATTCTAGCCTGATTTACATATTACCTACATATGACTGTGAGCGCTGAGCGCTGATTGTCAATAAGACTCAGCTGACATCATGCCGATAATGATGCGGTGCTTTGATCCTCTGGACCCCCGATAGAGTCGGCAAAGGACGGTCATTAACCACTGCGGCAGATGCCTGCTCTGCTCCTTTCTCCTCTCATCAGCTGGAACTGAAAGACGATGATCGCCGATCTCTTCGACCGCTTCAAGTACGTGGGTTACTATATCGGCCTGCTGTGGACACCTCATGAATGCTCCTAATTTCGCTGCTGACTGCTGGATCATCTCGTGTGTATTGTTAACGCACTGACAGACTGAATGAGGAATCGATGGAGTTTTATCTAGCTTTATGGGTTTGGCCCGGTTAACGTTGACCCGGGTAAGAACAAAGTGAGAAGATTCATCACTGACTTGAACGTTGCCGTGCCGGTATCGATTTCACGGGCCATGGAACGTTACCGTCAACGTCAAACTTTCCTGAGTTCTTGATTATGTCGAAAGTTCTAATGCCATGGCCATGATTGGGTTCGAAAACACGCTTTGAAGCTATAGCAAAGAACGACTCCCTGGCAGACAGGGAGCCCGGCTGCAATTGACGCTAAATCAATTAAAAATACAGTATACACAAGGCTAGACGAGTCATGGAACGTTACCGTCAAGGTTAACTTTCCTGAGTTCTTGATCATTAGTATTATGTCGAAAGTTTAAACTGTGAAGAACTGCAGCCTGCAGGCTTACATAAGCAAGGTAGGCTAGTGAAATAGGGAAACTTAGAGAAAAACGCACAGAAGTACCACCAAAGAGAGGAATCTAGCAAATATGCAGGTGCATATATATGAGACGGTATGTTCAAATTTTGTATAGCGTGTTGCTACATGAAGAAAAGAAATTTGAGCTTGTCGATCGTATGCGTTGTGCCCTCTCGGTGTTCTGCAAACAAAGAAGGAACGGCTATAACTTAATTTTGGTCTGCATACGGGAGACTGGTCAAGAGAAGGGACTCACCCCTTACGGCAGCACGCCAGCCAGTGAGAACGGCCCAATATTCTTTCCCGATTGTTTCGTCAAGGATAAGTTTTTTCACCATGGCCATCAACGTCGACCTTCGCTCCACAAGGATCGGCTTTTTCCCATCCAACCAGCACTTGAATCAAGTCGAGCACTAGTCAACTGCAGATTCGAATCATGCATTTCCTCTCCAGCCGCTCTAATGAGCCGGTAAAGACATATTCTGACGCAGCAGACATTCCTATCCAGGAGAAAATATCTAAAAATGGTGTCCTTAAACGCGTCACCACTCTTTTCAACCATCGCAAAGGACATTCGAATGTCAGTCCTCATGCCACGGATGGCAATGCGCCAGTCGGATTCATTCGTGATACAGCCGCGGTATACCCCCGTTCATCCAGTGGTTCCTCCACTGGATCACCGGACGAGATTCGGAGACCCAGCGGTCTAGGACGCAGAGCCAGTTTAATGGAATCTTTGCAATTGCCAGTTGAGCCGGAGGCATCGAATGCAGATGGAGGTGAGCTAAGGAGGTCCGGGTCCTTGCCTGATTTATTGAATGTCGCTTTTACTCCTATGCAGATCTGCGGACACCCGCTAACCAGAGTCTTCCCTTGGAGTTGTTAGAGACGATCTTATCATTCTTGCCCAGATTTGATCTACCGCGTATTGCCCTTGTTTCAGCTCAATTTTGCGAGGCGACACGTAACGTGGTGTATCAAATACTTGACTTCCGAACGATATCAGAGTCACGAGTTGAAAAGCTTTGTATCATCCTTTCCACCAGTGTGTCTCTTGCTACAAGGGTCCGATCTCTCTCATGTCACTCCTGGCCAGCGACAATATCAAGTGAGGGCCACCTCACACCATCTCTTGATTTCACGAGCGCATTGCGCAACATGTCAAACTTGGAGTCTCTTACGATACGATCATTTGCTCCAGTACTATCGCAGTGGCCTCCTCTCCCCTTCCAATTGAAGACACTGGTCATCCTTGACGACGCAATCTTTTCGCAGCAAGTTACCGACCACCTACTCAGTTTCCTCAGAAATCAAACCTCTCTACAAAGTTTAGCGTTACCCAACGCCATCGAGCAACCGTGTTCGTCTGATGATTCCTCCCATCAAGGTCCAGTTGCATCCGGTCTTGCACATGAAACCATACTGCCGTCACTTTCGCAACTACACGCTCCTCCACAACTGATGACGAGAATCTGCTCCTTATTGGCACACCCGCTGCACACCGTCGTTTTGGATGTCACCACCACACTCTACACGGGGTTGCGGCCTGCAGCAGTCCTTCGTGCAATCCAAGGTGTCTCCGAATTGGATGTAGTTTTCACCTACGAAGTGGACAAAAGAACAATCGAGAAGTTTTTGGGTGCTGCCGGTGGAATACTGTCCGAGAGCGATGGTTGCAATAGTCGCGGTCTCACTGTTTTGGAAGTGGAGGTGCTTTGGATGGAAGATGACACCGCTGAAGTCAGTGATATTTCCAGAATTCAAATATCGTTGATTTTGACGTTTTGCATGCAGATACTCTACAGCATCATTGATTCGATCATCTCGCGTTATAATGGCTTGCACACGCTCAAGCTCACCACGCCATTTCGTTCCAGACACACACAAATATCGACACCCCCGTCGTCTGTCCCCTTTCCACTGCCCATCCCATCACCCATTCCTACAACTCCCTCAACTGGTCTCTCGTCGATGCTGATTACTTCACCTGTAGGTGGTACTGTATCGAACGAGTTTGTGAGCTCAGGCACCGAGAAGGCGCATGCCAAAGCGTGGACACAGGCATGCTCGACGCTGAGTGACATCCAGTTTCGCTTTCCAGATCCATCACTGGATGCAGACACTGCACTCTGTGGAGTCTGGTTTCGCAGGAAAAAGTGACCACAGATCACTTGTATCTATCCGACTTCAGGGGATAAGGGTCAGACACTAGGGCTGCGTACATCACGTTCAACTCGGTGCAACGTGAAAGTCAGCCGGGATATAAAAGTAACATAAGGTATGTATGGTGACATGTATGCACGTATTAAATGGTGGTTGGATATCAAATGACTAGCCAGTGCTTCTAGAGTCTGCTGTGCGAACCACAATCCTGCAAGTCATTAATCTGTGCGAAGGCGTTTCTTGGCGCTCCCGTTCGCATTACCATTGGTAGTGGCATCATTCACGGTCGAGAAATAGTCCAAGGATCCTTTGGGATCCGGCTTGATGGTTTTGGCACCCTCATTCCAGCCCAGAGGGCAAACCTCGCCGTGTTCCTCCTACGAAAGATACAGTGAACGATTACTGTACAAAGGGAAACTCCGTACCACAAACTGGAAGGCCTTGAGAAGACGGATAGTTTCGTCTACAGATCGGCCGACGGGCAGATCATTGACGGTGATTTGCCTGTATTAAAGCGTAGGTATTAACTTAGTCAAGAATAAACGCAAACCGACCTAACGATACCCTTGGGGTCAATGATGAACAAGCCGCGCAGCGCGATGCCTTCTTCCTCGATGAGGACTCCGTAGTCCTTGGATATATTCATATTCCTATCTGCAATCAAAGGAAGCTTGAGATCGGGTCCAATGCCACCCTGGTTCCTCGGTTGTTGCGCCCATGCGAAGTGGGAATACTGGGAGTCCGTGGAAACACCTGCGACGCCATCAGGATTCACCTCATAGAAGAATAAAAAATCTCGGACTGACCGAGAACGGTTGCGTTCAGCGCTTTGAATTGTGGAAGCGCATCATTGAAAGCCAAAATCTCAGTTGGACAAACGAATGTGAAATCCCTGTCAATGCGACAATAACCATAATGAGAATACGGCGCGTAGAGAGAAGAATCATCTTCACATTGGGTAAAAGAAAAGAACCACCCTGGCAAACAAAGTTGATGTTAGCCACGGCTCTCACGAAACGTCAGACGCGTACCATTGCCCCAAAAATTCAGACAGGGAGATGTCCTTGAATTCACCCTCTACCACTGCGGTAGCTGTGAAGGCTGGCGCGGGACGCTGAATGAAGACGGTCATAGCTCAGCCGTTGGAGGTAGGAATGAGGCGATATTGCAATTTTTAGAGTGAAACGACGCGTTATGTATGTGTGTTTGGTGGTCCATGGACCACTCGACTATTTAAACTTCTTGAACTTCTATCAGCACAACTAATAAGATTCAATATTCTACAGTCGAACAGTGTGACACCGCAGTCCGACTCTAGCCATAACACGCATATCATCCGACTGTCGGATAACGTGAAGGGTTCTGTATCTCTCAGTCGAGTAAACTCTCCGGGTTGCACAAAATGACATGTGAGAGAGAACTTCGAATGTATTTACAAATAGAAAAATTTATCTACGGCCATCTAGGAGCTTTGAAACTCCCTGAACCGATTCATAGAGTCTTGTACACCTGCACACTGAGGGCTGCTAGCTTGTATCGAGTAAGCGTCTGGTATCAGTTCCTCAAGATGCTGGCGCAAAATTGAGATTTTGAAGCTGAAAGTAGAGATACCGCAACTAACCTTGATTCTCCGCTCTGCACCTGGATGCGTACGCAAGAATTCCAAGCTTGTCCCTCCGTGCGCTTGTTCATATTTTGCAAGCCGTGCGTGCATTCTACAAATGTTACGTACATAAACTAAACAACAGATAAACCAAATCACTCACGCGACGGCAGCTTGAGGGTCAAAACATGCCTTTGCAGTGAGCCGCATGCCGATAGTATCAGCTAAATTCCCGACGTCAGTATTTCCATGCCTCACACTACTGGAGAAACACACCCTCGTATTCCTGAGTGCGCGAATTGGGTAGCTCCAGAAGCAATGTGCTTATGAGATTGGTGATTCCGAAATCGAAGCCGAAAACCGTTTGCAGAAGAAATGCGACTGCCAAAAACACCTTAGAGGATGAATAGCGTTCCGAAGCATGACGAGCAACTGGAGATGGCGTGTTTAGAAAGCGCATGGATTTTGTATCATCCCGTCGTACCCACGTGAGCTATCTCTGCAGAATAATCTGAGTTGTGCAGGTTATCCCTTACAGAGTGACGTACCATGTCCAAGGACAGCGGCCAAACCCTCTTCGTCCTTGCATATAGGCAAAATTCCAGTAAACACCACGATATTTCCTGTTGTCAAAATATATGTAAGGTCTCAGTTGCAATGTACAAAAACGACTCGAGAGCGAACCAAAAGTGGCCATTGCATTCACAACAGAAGGATCATTCACAACAAGCAAATTCCACTCTTTGCCTCCGCTTTCTGGGGTAGAAGACTCCCCAGACGGTCGTCCAGTTGTAAATGGATCTTCGCTCCAAAAGTCATCTATTGCTTGCGCTAGAGACCGACGAGGCTCGCTGGAACGCAGGTGACCGAGATCCGATGATTCAAGGATATTAGTAACAACACGTTGGACGTGTCGGGTGACTGGATGATTGGAGGGTAGTATCTTGTCTCGGAATTCAGCCAAAAGCTCGTTATATGCTGCCTGTGCAAGCTGAAAGTAGAAGTTTGAGGGAGTTGTTGTAAACGAGAAACTTACACTCACCGTTGTCTCGTACTTGGGACTTATGTCCATGAATCGCCACCTACCAGTTTCAGGGACTTGCTCCAAACTTGACAACTAAAAGTGAGATACGGCATCCCGGGGTGCGTTCTGAACATACTGCACGACATAATATGTTCCTCCGACTGCAGCAAGTGCAATAACAATCTTCATCCGCGTGTCTGTCACCCCTCTCGGTGAGTGGCGATGTTGTTCAGACGGAAAGCGTGTATACTGAGCATGCTGAGGAGACGTCGTTGAAAGTCGGCATATACCGGATGTCGGTGGTCGTAGTCGTAGGCTGCTCCGAGCAAGGAGTGACAGTCCCCGCGTAGCATGTGATGCCCGTAGAATAGGCGCTGTGGTTGCCCACATGCGAGCAGGGAACATCATGGGTAGCGGGGTGAATGTTTCGTCCTAAGCGGCCCTCTGATGCTGCTAGAGAGGGGCATGGAGCTTGTATTATTTACAACCTTCCATATATGTAATCGGATATGGTGTAATGGTTAACATTACCGCCTCTCACGCGGTAGCTCGGGGTTCGATTCCCCGTATCCGAATTTTTTTCTTCATTGAGCTCTGCACTGCCAACCTCGACAAGCTGTCCACTTGCCAACCAACTCGTCGCTTGGCCGCTCGCTATCCTTTCAATGCGCCAGTGCGCCATCCCCGATAACTGCCTGTTCCCCACAGCTAAGTCCATATGTATATTTCTTGGACAAGCTCAGTTCAAGTTGTAGGACATAATTCAATAGGGAATTGAAGTAGAAGCACGACTTAGATAGACAAATACCTGGAGGAACAACCGTACAGCGGACTCAGAGCACGATTATCCTCTTCCGACTCCCCAGCGTTGCTTTAGAGGAGATGAACCGTGTAAAAACACGAGCAAGTTCGTCATTACTTGCCACATGATGCAGGGCACTATGGCATGGCCTAAAAGGTGGGGCAAGACTGAAACTAGGACCCATATTGGACAAACCTACATAGCCATGCGACGGAGCCTACCATCGTTTCTGAATAAATTTTCTTCTTGAGCATCTTGGCATGCGTGGATTGAGGGATGAGATGGTGATA
Organism: Rhizopogon vinicolor AM-OR11-026; assembly: GCA_001658105.1. Classification (NCBI taxonomy): domain Eukaryota; kingdom Fungi; phylum Basidiomycota; class Agaricomycetes; order Boletales; family Rhizopogonaceae; genus Rhizopogon; species Rhizopogon vinicolor. The sequence goes on along the minus strand of KV448171.1, from coordinate 46,556 downwards.
CGTCAGTGGCACCTCGCGTTCGCAAATCTCGCATTCCTTCGTGCGAGTAGAAGACCAAGTAGGAGGGGGTGCGCAAGCTTCGCTGATAAAATCGCTCAGGATATTGCGGATGAATCTTTGAGATGAACCCAGATCAGTAGTCAGGCCATAGGCCGCAAGTGTGCCATTCACTGTGCCCGGAAGGGCATCAAGCGGTTCAACTGCTCATGGGTCGCCTCGTGCAATGAAAGCGGAAGCGCTCATCAGGTCTGGGCAGCGAGATATGAAGTGAACTTATCGAAATCAGAGTTACCATCGTCGTCTGTGCTCGAACTTCGTGATGGTGATCTGCTTTGAGCAATTATTCGACGTGCAAAGCAATCTTGGAAGGTAGAAAATTGCGGGATATCTAGGGTATCACTCTCGTCGTTGATGGTCATGTGAGTGAAATTTGAATAGTAATGAATGAACCCGTGAAACTATGAGGGGATAAGATTAGATTGCCTAATCTCATGCACATGCATATGTATGCACAGGTACATTGACCAGGCACCAACACATTCAACCGTCCACCCCAAGGTTCCTTCTCCTCACCGTCGAAGACGGCGTCCGACAACAGCTCGTCGACGTATTACGCGTCCCTTAGTGACGCCTGTATACCATACCAACTATATACCTGTATGTAAATCTGACTTCACATGGCACCTCCCAAACGACGGGTATCGTATGTGATACCTCCACCCACGGATGATGTTCCACGACTTAGGCTCCCTCCCTTCGGTGTTGTTCGCAATGGCTCCATACGCCCGCTCATTGTACCCTCTAAATCACCGCCGACCGAATCCAAGAGCATTTCGGAGCATTCTCATCCCAGGCATCGGCTAGGCGCCATGTCCCTTGCGCTCGACACAACCACGCGTCTCGAAGGTCGGAATACCCCGGAAGGCATCCTCTATACTGGTGGAAGGGATGGACTCGTCATATCATGGGATTTGGGACTTCCGTTCAGGCGGAGACATGATGGTAGACGTCGCCGAGACCGGTCAGATAGGTGGGAAATATTGACGGGAATGAGCGATGAATCCCTTGCTGAAGAGGATGAGGAGGATGAACGAAGAGACGGCGACGTACTAGGAGATGTAAAAGAAGGTGGAGGACGAAGACGAAGAGGCAGTACAGCTGACCAGTTGCCGTATGAACTCCAGTGGCAGTTAGACGTTGATGCCTTGACTTCAGGATCGGTGAGATACGCTACTTGTCACGTTGCGTGCAACTGGAATCATCCCTTGCAGCCTTCTAGTTCCCGTCAGTGTGCCCAGACCCATACAGACTGGGTGAACGATCTCCTGCTCTGCAATTATAACCAGACAGGTAAGGGCATGGAATGTGGCGGAGTGTCACGGGCTGACCACAAGCAGTTGTTTCTGCTTCATCTGATGGAACCATCAAGGCCTGGCATCCTCATGCTATTTCTCCAAGCGACCCTTCTTCAGTTGGATCTCACGCAGATTATGCACGTTGTCTTTCACTTTGGTATGCATTCATCTAATGGGATGGTTCATTCTGACATGTATTCAGTCGCGAGCAGAATTGGATAGCTTCTGGCTCATTTGACCGGACCATTAAACTCTGGGATATCACCCGAGCATCGACAACGCCGGAACCATTCCTTACTCTCAATCCACCTGATGCTACCGCGCCTAAAGCCTCTGTCTATGCGATAGCATCGGATCCGTACGGACACGCAATTGCAAGTGGATCTCCAGAACGTGTCATTAGGATGTGGGATCCGCGCTCGGGAAAGCGGACAGGGAAGCTCGTTGGTCACACAGACAATATCAGAGCCATTCTGATTTCGGACGATGCCCGATACGTAAGCTAGCAACGCTTCACAGTGATCTATCTAATTATTGAGTTTGTTCAGCTCCTCACAGGTTCTGCAGACGGTATGCAAATCACTACAATTCTCCGGATCTTTTATTGAATATTTTTATTATTAGCATCCATCAAACTCTGGTCATTATCATCCCAGCGATGTTTGCATACGTTTGCATACCATACAGATTCTGTTTGGTCTCTACAATCAACCCATCCCTCACTCGAGGTGTTTTACTCTGGCGATAAATCGGGTATTGTGTGTAAAATAGACGTGGAGGGCTGTGCAGACGTCGGTGACGGTACCTGTATCGTCGTCGCGCGGGAATCTTCAGTCGAAGTCGGTGAAGGTATCAATAAAATTGTGACCGCAGATGACGGCCTCCTATGGACTGCCTCTGGTAACTCAAACATCAGTCGCTGGAGGCTTCCAAAACGAGTACCAAAACGAGTCTTAGATGAAGAGAGAGAATTTATTACTGATTCCTCTGCTACTACCCTCTCGAGGAGGCGCATCTCTCTTGGGCCTGATTCCATGCAGTGGTCTGCGTCACCTTCAATACATCAAGGTGTGGTTGTATTTTCATTTTTGAAGTATCGATACTAAGATATCGACTAGTTCGCAGGGAAGACGGGATAGGAGCATACCCCGGTGTCCCGCTTACATCTTTTGTACGCCTTACCTCACCCGATAGCCCTTTCTCCCTTTCTTCATTCCCTCCGCGTGGTCGCGATCCCGAGGTTGCAACATTATACTCTGCTGCCTCTATCGTCTCTGTTCCTGGAGGACGTTCCCCACTCCATACTGCCTTCCACCACTCCACCACCCTCATGCCCCCCAATACCCTGAGGAGTATGAGGAGTGACCTTTCGATCTCGCACACCGAGGCTGATCCGCCGCAGGACCTTCGAACCGCACATGAAACTCGGGAATACGCTGCCGATGCTGATCCTCTGAATGTCAATCCAGATGCAGTGATAGCAGGCTCTCATGGCCTCGTGCGAGGTATCCTGCTGAACGATCGCATGCATGCTCTAACGGTGGATACGAAGGGCGAGGTTGCTGTCTGGGATATCACGCGAGGACTCTGCAAAGGTTGGTTTACCAGTGAGGAGGTGCGTGCCGCAAGTAGATGCGGCAGTACTTCCGGCAGTGGGCACCACCCTCGTGACAATGGGAGTGTGACAAGAGGAGACAAGGAGCGGAGTCCTCGTGAAGCGCTTGAAGCAGTCCGAGAACGCATTGAGGGCGAAGCCGTCATTTCACCTTGGTCATCTGTAGACACCAAGACTGGTGTCCTCACTGTTCATATCAACGAACGCTGTTTCGATGCAGAGATATATGCAGACGAAGCTGGTTTCGGTCCTGATAGGCATTTTAACGATGAACTCCGATGTAAGGACACCCCGTTCCCTCCTTTTGTTTTCTGATCCAAATGTGCGCTCCAGTCAATATTGGTAGATGGGTCCTGCGGAATCTATTTCTCGGCTTCATTCGTGAGGAGCAGCGTATCCACCGCAAACGTGACGCCCATGGTTCCGAGACTAGTCATTCAGCTCTGCATCGCATCACGACTACTCCGGCGCAACTTGAATTGAATGGGAACGCGTCTAGTTCAACACTCCCGCGTTCTTCCGAGTCTTCGACGAGGCCATCGCGAACTTCTGCTAGTACTGCAGTCGTCACGTCACCCAGTTGTTTGCCTGCTGTCCTCCCTTCACTTCCTTCTTTGACACGACCCACCCCTCTCCTTACCCCATTGATACCGCTCGTTGCGCTAAAATCTGCTCCACCTAGCATACCTCAATCCCCAAACGATGCCACTCCGGTTCCGCGACAAATCCGCACGCATGGACTTGATGCGGTGAGTTCGCCCTCCAGCGCATCTCGGGAGGTAGACTACTTCTCTACCCTCGCTCGTCGCCCATCTACAGCAAGTACTGCGCTGTCAGATGGTGGTGATTTCTCTGCATGGAGTGGCCCTTCGAGTGCTCTGGCAACACCGACGCCCAGCACACCCAGTGGCGGGTTCATGGGTCGTCTGAAGAGTTTTGGTAAAGGCGCTGCGAGAAAGACTACCAGCGACATGGTGCCGGGCTCGCCTATATCTAGCCCTTCTGGCAATCCAGCTGATACACCCACTGTTCCAGAGGTGAATTTGATGAATAGAGATAATGTTGCGTCTGTCTGACTGTCGCTACTTTTTCTAGACACCAGTAGACGCCAATGAAAAATCGCCTGTACAAGCGCTTCTAGAGAACCCTATTTCACCTCCAACGTCCAGCGATGCTCCCACTCTGACGTTGCCTCCGGCAATGACAGTCATGATATCCGACGAAGTATACCCAGGGTGGAGAACAGTCTATAGGGGCAGCGTGTCGACTACATGGGCCGACGTGTACAAATTGGAGTCGATAATGCCTCTATGGCTGGGTGAATACCTGTTATTCAACAAAATCACTGGTCCGCCGGCTGTGAAGGTTTCTTTTGTATTGTTGCCTTGGGCGGGCGCAGACTCGGGATATGAGGCACTGCCTGAGTTGCTCAACTCGTTAGTAGATTTTGTTGAAACCACTCGCCGCATATTCTAACAGAACACGTTTTTCAATCAAGGTCGCAGTCTAAATTAACTGCAAGCAAGTTCCTCAGAGTTCGCAAGCTGACCCATCATGTGAGTTGATCCGCTGTGTAAACAATGCGGTACTGACATCACATACAGGTTCAAGAAAAACTAGAGAAATTGTCTGGTAGTCCTACGTCTCTGCATCCTCCAGCGCATGATGATAATCCAAATTCGCATGATCGTCCTAGAGGTGAGGACATGTACGAAGTCCTCTGCAATGACGCTGTTCTGCCGCTGGACATGACTCTGGCTGCTGTGCGGCATTATTTCTGGCGTCAGGCTGGCGAGCTGGTGATGCACTATCGGTCTAAAATCCGGACGAGTGCACTAGGTGTTGATGCGCCTACTTCACGAACAATGTAAAAATTTTGTAGGGTACTTGTGTGCTGACCATTCTATCGATTAGAAAATACCTCGATATCTAACGTTTATCTTTTCCCATCGATCTTTCTGTAACTCACTCTATACCATCGTACATCTGACTTGTTTCACTGCGCTTAGGAAGAGATCGGCGGTAGAGTCGTTTAGAGTCGTTTACCGTGCTTATATCAATTGATCCCCCCCTAGTCTGAGGTAATATCTTACTGGAACATGTTTCCTGTCATTGAACACTTGCGGGGTGGATCAAACGGAATCAACAGATACAGTTTTGACACTTCAAGAACGTTTGACAGTGCCAAGAACTTCTGATATGCTCTACTAGTATATTAGTACATCACTGCCGTCCGCGTGTCCGGTGTGCTAGTGCATCTCGCATCTTCAACTGTCCGATGCATGCGTAGACAATTCATTCACTTATTGTGTACTAGGCTTTCCTAACCGGCTTGTGCGAATTGAATTCGTCTTGCCTATATGTCGTCTGATGCAAATGTGCTCCAGAACGGATTCGCTATGCTTTCACGAGGACTTACTGAGCAGTGGCTTCGCAAACTCATCCTCAGCTAGGTCGCAATGATGTTTTCCGCATCTCAATATCATTACACTGTGTCTGTCAGCACTAAATTCGTTTTCAACACCATCCAAGAATTCTAATCCACACCATCATGCAGCTGGGCCAGAGCTGCGATCATAGGCTTGTACAAGCCATGTTCAGTGCCGAGACCGTAAGTGAAGGTCATGCGTTCAAGGATGGAATGGCCGTCATCAGGATCGAGTTCGAGCTGTGATGGTAATGAATAACGTGTATGACGCGTAAGAGCTTGTAGGAAAGTAACGGGGTGACTCACCAGCGAAATGATATCATCCAGTAGGTGGGCTTGCCCTACGGTCATTCCGCCGAGGCCGAGGTGACCCGTGTGGACAATATGCACGTGGAAGTGGTCTGCGCAATAAGATAGGGATTGATCTAGGCGGACGAGTAAGCAACTCACAATAACTCGGCTGATAATGGATGTACATCCTGACGCCACCCGGGCTAATGCCCCAGTTATCGTGTACAACTCTGGAAGCGTCTCTCCTGAGGGCCTTGAGCATGGGCAGGTGAGGGGTCTTTCTGAGATCGCGGATACAGGATACGTCAGAGTGAGTGTAGAGTGCGAGGAGGTAGAGTGCGGAAACGTTAGTAGTGTCCCATTTCATGTCGGGGAGGATGAGGAAGTCCGGGGAAGTATTAAGGATCTTGGATGCTTCGGCTGTTCCCGCGAGGATATCCTGGACCCTGAGGGTAGAGTCAGTTCGTAGAATGGGAATGGGACAGGGAGTACCATTGTGTACGGGCGGGATCGAAGGCGAGGATGTATGGTTGAATGATAGAGTGATAGAGTGCAGGTGTTTCGTGAACCATGAGGACGTTCTGCTTTGAATACTAGGGGATGTTGGGCGGCGATGAAGGTGAATAATGGCCAGAAGGAATAGAGAAGACAAACCTTGCGGATGTGAGTGTCAGTTGCAGGGCAGATGACATAGATTTTCAAGTCGGGAATGTCATCACGCTTGTGAAGCCATGCAGAGAACCAGGAGTACTGAATGGGATGAATGAGGGATTAGTTGGGAAGAGAAGGGAAGAACGTGCAATGTCATTGGATCCGGTCTGCTTCGTAGAGGCAAGAATACCGGATGAGAGCTGAGAGGGGACATTAGAAGGGAGTGGAGTGCGCTCAAAGCGAAGGATGGCAGGGAGGGGAGCCGAGGGAGAGGGCAGGGTACCGAGGACGGCGAGGGTATGTGCGAGGGTGTCTATTGGAATTCAATGAGTGAAACGGTAGATAGATCGTACGCACTTTCGTCGAGAATGCGGTCAAACACGAACTGTTTCAGGTCGATGTCCATTATCATGAATTTCTGATTATCCGAGTTTCATCTGCGCGTCTGCTCGGGACCCAATCTGAAATCGATTTAGCAAAAGTGGTCTCATTCTATACTTCAATTTATAAAATAAAAGACGAGGTCATCTCCTTGTCGCCTCAAGGTTATTACAACCATTCCTCCTCGAATCCACTACTACCTTGTACCACTACTCGTATTCCTTTTAGCTTTCATAGTCATCCAAAGGCAACCTACCGACGACCTCTCCCCAACCTCTATCATGTCTAAAGCAGACAAGCGTAACAAGTTCCTCGCTGTATTCGAGCGCATCCGCGAGGAACTGATCGTCCATATGAAGTCCGAGAATATGCCTGAGGACGCTGTCACATGGTTCAACGAGGTCAGTAGTCTCGTGCAGTTTATGAATCGAGGCATTCATACTCTTCTTTCACTAGAACCTCCTCTACAACGTCCCAGGAGGAAAACTCAACCGCGGTATATCCGTCGTTGACAGCGTGGCTATCCTTTTGAATCGCCCTCTAACTGACGATGAGTATTTCAAAGCTGCTCTCCTCGGATGGTGCATCGAACTCGTGCGTTTCTCAGCTTCTCAGCTTCTACATAATTAATTGATGCGGAATTCATTTATAGCTACAAGCTTTCTTCCTTGTCTCAGATGACATGATGGATGGCTCCATCTCCCGCCGCGGCCAACCTTGTTGGTACCGCGTCCCTGATGTCAAGGGCCTAGGAAAGGTCCACAACATCGCCATCAACGACGCGTTCATACTGGAGGGTGCGATTTACCACCTCCTCAAATCTCACTTCAGGCGAGAGACCTATTACGTCGATTTGCTGGAGCTCTTCCAGGAGGTCTGTCGTTCATTTTCCCTACTATTTGCTTCCTTCTGACATCGAGCGTGCTCCAGGTCACATACAAAACAGAGATGGGTCAGCTCGTCGACTTGATTACCGCTCCGGAAGATAACATCGACATCCGCAAATACAACCTCGACAAACACACCTTCATCGTGCGCTACAAGACTGCGTACTACTCTTTCTACCTCAGTGTCGCACTCGCCATGCGTATGTGTGGCGTCCCAGATGTATACGAGCTCAATGGAAAGACCCTCGAGCCATACAAAGAGGCTGACCGCATCCTCATCCCCATGGGCGAGTTCTTCCAGGTCCAAGACGACTACCTTGACTACCACGGCACAGAGGAAGAAATCGGCAAAATTGGCACTGATATTGTCGACGGCAAGTGTTCCTGGTGCGTGTGCACAGCACTCACATACGGCTCCGATGCCCAGAAACAACTCCTGTTTGAAAACTACGGGAAGAAGGGTGCGGATCAAGCTGTATGGGAGCAGGCTGTGAAGGACATGTACAATGACGAGCAGGGCCTAAACATTCCCAAGCGCTATCAGGAGTACTCGGAAAAGGCGGTATCAGAGATTAATGCGATGATTGATCAGGTTCCTGAGCCTGGTGCGCAGGACAAGATCAAGGGCGATAGGTTGAGGCGGGACGTGTTCCGTGCGTTCTTGAGCAAGATCACTGACCGTAAGGCATAGGATAGAGCACATGTAAAAGCCAATACAGTAACTTTACTTGGCCTGTTTTGTAAGCGAATTTCCGGATATCATCCTGAAGTGCAAAATCAGAAGCTATTGCGTGCCCATTTGGTGGTCGAAGTGTTAAGTAGCAAAGGACAGGAGAGTGGTAGGACGTACCTGGTGTAGAACGCATCCGACGAGGGCTTCAGTTACATGTGCGACAAACATAAGCTAATGAGATAAAGTTTCAAGCGATGCATAACGGCTCAGTCACAAGCCACATCAAGTTTCAAGATCGAAATCACAATAATAATAGTGCAACAAAGCAGAACGATGGTACAAGAGCTGAGATGTAGAGTATTAGAGTCTCAATGCACATGCTGCGCTGGATACAGTGCTGGCACTTGATGCGCTTGCAGTGGGATCTGGTGTGCCGGAGGTGGGTGGGATGGAGCATGAACAGGTAAGATGGATGTGATGAGTGGTGCAGCTGCTTCTTCTCTGAATGGCGACAAAACATATTAAATTACCGAAAGAGCGGACAAAAGAAGGACAAGGACAAACGCACCCAAAGGTAGTTTTGATCAAGTCATCCAGTATCGCCTCTTTCTTCACCTTTTCTTCCTTCGCCTGTGCCCTCACGATTCTAGTTGAAAATGATATCAATACGTGAGGGCTACCACGAACAACTCCGCGTACCTAAGCTCCTCGATGAGCGCCTCATGCGTTTCGAGTGCGTATCGCAGTTTGGCCTTCTGGATTATATACTTGACCAGCGCAGGGGTGCGGCCCATAATCAGGCCAGTCCCAGGATCCATGAGTCGTTGCAGGTGTGGTGGAAGTCCATCATCCTCTCCATCATCCTCATTGTCCTCTTCCTCGCGCGTGACGGCCGAGAAGTAATCCCCTCCACCTCCAATGCCGTTATCGAGCTCAGAAGGCGTTTGTGGCTCGAGCTTGAAGGTGTTGAATGCGGACTGCTCGGGCGCTGGTGGGTTGGGCTGTGCGGGGGAAAGAGACCGCTTGCGTTTGCGTGTTCCTGAGGAGCCCCGGCCGGAGGGGGGTGGCGGCATGTTGTGTTGTAGCCGCATGTGCTTTGCTAGTGCGTCGGAGCGGGTGAAGGATTTGTCACATTCTGCGAGTATTTAAGTTAGTCGGAACACAAAGGGCAAGAACAGAAAGAGAGGAGACGAGTATGTTTTATGATTTTAAAATGGGTAGGAACAAAGCAGGAGAAGAAGAGGACACGCCACTCACCTGGCCGGGAACATATAAATGGCTTCTCGCCAGTATGTGAGCGGATGTGGGAGATGAGCGCGAACCGCGAGGTCTGTGCGAGGCCGCGGCGGTTGCATGTCGCCCAGTCGCAGGTGTAGTTTGACTTATGCACGCCGACGTGTGCTGTACACACACTGTTGTTTAGTTTCACCGAGATATATGGGCTTGAACGCACTGGAGTGAATGTGCTCGATAAGGCTGGGGAGGTGACTGAAGACGATGCCGCAGTCATCCCAGAGGCATGTCATCGTGTCGGACCCCACTACTTCCTCCTGCTTGGCGGATGCAGGTGCCGGCGAACCCGACTGGCTGACGGTCATTTTTGCACCAGGCATTTCATCTGCTGAGGAATCATCTTGCTGAGCGGACGCCTGTGAGAACGCAGGAGACGGCGAGCGAAAGCCTGGGGATGGAGTATAGACCCCACGCGACATTATTATCTACAAAGATATGAGTGCTCGCACGCCGGGCACAGTGATGGCGAGGCATTTAGTACTATTTGCACCAGTGCTGCCAAATCCGGTTTTCCGAACTTTGGTAACTTTCAGTTCACTGCCGGTGAAAGATCAGCCAGAGGGTTTTGAACTTCCTCTTGGGACGCTCTGTTTCTTGCAAGGGCAGTGTTTTGCCCAGGAGAGCATGCCTCATGCACAGAACACGCAGCCGGAAGCCTTGGAAAATTCCATGGGGTCGTGACGGCCCGGCTTCAGGTGAATCTTATCGCATCGTGGCCGCTCATTTCTACTTCAGCAACTCTACGTGAGGGTTTGCTGGGCTTACAGCTTCCCGCTAACCTCTATCTGTACACCGTCCGAGGCTGACGATGAAGATCATATTGCGTTGTTGAGTGTTCATTGTTTTATGTACCATGAATCCTAGTCTCGACTAGCGGGCGATCCAGTAGCCCTATCCATCTTGCTGGCGTGATGTATGTACACTATACCAGCAAAATAGCAACGGCCCTAATGACGCCGACTTGGTGACCTTTCTGGTATTCGTGTCCGTTCTCTGATGCCCTGCCTATCGCGCCCCGGTTCCGAGATGCCTGACACGTCCACGTAGCAATCGATTAAGAGTAAGCCCCCCTTCTTAATACACCCCGACGGTCGCTGCCATGCCCTTCAAGAATGCCCGGAACACTTCTTCAAGTTGCCCATCACCTCTCATCTTGTCCCGGGCTTCAGCACCAGTTCAATTATCGCATTGATATCTGCAACTCCGCTCTACGAGTACTCATCGTACCACTCGGGGGACGTCTAGCCCCTGCTCGGTTTGCACACAGCTTTTGCCCTTGTGGTCTGGGTGAAATATTTCTTGCTGTGGTTTTGGAGAAGTTATTGCTGTGTGTCAGTAACCAGTGCAGTGCATACGCACCAGGCGCACTTTCTCCTTCTATGATGTCCTCCAGCCAAATCCATCGGAAGCATCAAGTTCCAGCCCCGTATCTAATGGCATTGAGCTCTAGTTACCCTCCTCTCTTGTATCATTGTTCTGCTAGACTACCATCAAACTTGAAACGTCTTGTTAGCATGCACATACCGATTATTTTCACTTTCGCTTAGATTACAGTTGCGGACAAGCAAACTCGACTAATTTGGATATGGTCAAAGACTAGTTTTTCCTGCTTGCACAAATGACCGTGAACCCATTGTCAGTGCAGAATACATTGATTAGGAACTAAATCAACTGATTTACACGAGCAAAATTTTGAAGCTCGCAGCGTGCCATGATGTCGATAGAAGCAGTACTGGGTGAGCATAGGCATACATTTTGTGTCGTTGAAACAATGAAAATGGCCAAAAATTTGGCCGACCCAAAATTGTGTGGGAAAATTCAAACGACACCGGTTTTAGAGGTAATTTGACCTTCTGAATCCATCGCCGTTATTTTGGCGCCAAGAAAAAATTAACCGAGTTTGCTTGTCCGCAACTGTAGTACACTCCCGCATCAGGTCAGGACTCATTGTTCTCTTATCTTTTTCTACTTACCACTGTGGACACCGTGGGTCCTACGGCATTGAAACTCGCAGATAACAACAGAAGCAAAGCGAGGAAATGTTACAGTGATTAGACGTTTACACGTACTCCCTATCCTACACCTTGCGGTCGGTAATCTTCCTCAGGAATGCGCGGAACACGTCCCGCCTCAACCTATCACCCTTAATCTCATCCGCACTAGGCTCAGGAACCTGATCAATCATCCCATTAATCGCCGCCGCCGCTTTCTTCGAATATTCATGATAGCGTTTGGGAATGTTTAAGCCCTGCTCGTCGTTGTACATATCCTTTACAGCATGCTCCCATACAGCTTGATCCGCACCCTTCTTCCCGTAGTTTTCAAACAAGAGTTGTTTCTGGGCATCGGAGCCGTATGCGAGTGCTGTGCACACGCACCAGGAGCACTTACCGTCAATTATATCCGTTCCTATCTTGCCTATTTCCTCCTCTGTGCTGTGGTAATCGATGTAATCATCTTGGACCTGGCAGAACTCGCCCATGGAAATGAGGAAGCGGTCTGCCTCTTTGTATGGCTCGATGTTCTTTCCATCGAGCTCGTATGCGTCTGGGACGCCACACATGCGCATGGCGAGTGCGATACCGAGGTAGAAAGAGTAGTATGCAGTCTTGTAGCGCGCTATGAAGGCATGTTTGTCGAGGCTGTATTTGCGGATGTCGATGTTATCTTCTGGAGCGGTAATCAAGTCGACGAGCTGACCCATCTCGGTTTTGTAGGTGACCTGGAGCACGCTCGATGTCAGAAGGAAGCAAATAGTAGGGAAAATGAACGACAGACCTCCTGGAAGAGCTCCAGCAAATCGACGTAATAGGTCTCTCGCCTGAAGTGAGATTTGAGGAGGTGGTAAATCGTAATATAGCTGCACTGCAGAACAACGACCGAGCTGTACCCGAGAAATAAAATTATCAGTCAAAGAAGTGACTCCACGAATTCGAAGTAACCCCATTATTACCTCGCCCGCAAGGCCATACTCCATGTTACACGACCAAATAAAAGTCGCTTTTATGCAGAAAGTGACAAAATCTGGCATCTGCCTTTTGGCAGAATAGTCAACGTCTTCGATTACATTTACGACTAAGCAAGCAACTTGCCAAGTCTTGGTCGGCAAAGTCCGACCCTTGTTTATACAACAAGTCCTTCAAACCTCAGACTTCTTTTGTGCCAATGATTTATCGCAATCTACAAAAAAAAAATTGAAAACCAAGAAGGTTAACCAAGCACACATCAATTGCATTAAGAGGGAATCGAACCCCCGGCGGGTCGATGGCAACGACCCAGGTTACCACTACCCCATTAATGCTTTCTCGATTTTCTATACACAGCAGTCGATATGACGCCACCAGTAGATTGTTACTTCCAATGATATAACAACATTGATACCTCTCAAATTCGGCTACCTGACAAACAGTCGCTTTCCTCGAACCGGCCGCGCGCTGCCCACACGACCGGTCTCTGCCTGATACATTCGGTACGCCTCACGAAGGTGGTCTGGAGTCAGGGGGCCAGACTCGTTGCGCTGTGATTGGACCTGGCGGGCTGAAGGCAAGACACATTAGAACACTTAAGGTAGGCAAGTAAGTATGTAAATGAAAAAAGAACACACCTTTTTCTACGATCTCGCCGACAAACACTTTGGCAACGCCTGCTACTATTTGTGCTACAGGCTGAGAGACTTGCTGTCCTGTCGTTTGCTGTATAACCTAGGCATACATCGTAAATGAGAGACTGTGATATCATGTGATGATGTGCTCGCACCTTCCGTACAGCCTGCTTCGGCAGTGCATGACGTCGATAGGCTTCAAAACGTTCGTACTGTGCTGGGCTGAAATTGTCCATGAGAACTCTGGACGGTTATAATGAGCATGGTGTATTGTAAAAAATATATCACTGATTACTTCAGATTATCCTTGCTCTCACTCTGCCATGATAGCTGTGCGGAGTAATCATCATCTGCCATTGCAGGCAAGAGTTCATCTTCGCCCTCTACATCCTCATCCGGTACACCTGTTTGGCGTACTGCAGCCCCAGGCTGTAGAACCGTCGTAGATGTCGAAGATGCTGCGGCGATAACGGGCGCAGGTTGAGTCGCGACAGGCTCGTCGTCGCCACTGTCCATCGACACGTCTCCAGCATTTGCAGCGGTGCTTGGAGTAGCAGGGATGGTCACACTGGAGGTTGTAGCAGCGGCAGGGACTGTGGGGGTTGCCCACTGGACCGGGGTGAATCGTGTTGCAGGAGTAGATGTGCTGGGCCCGGACTGTGGTAGGCGAGGGGAATCGGTTGACACATTTGGGAAGGCACCGCGAGGCTTGCGGCCGCGTTTTGCACCCGTTCCGCGGCCGCGCGTTGGTGTCGGCGTTGATGGAGTACTAGGAGTCATTTGGATGAACGACGTCGGCGTATACGGGGTGGTCATCATAAGGACAAGGATGATGATTACGTAACAGTCCAATTGAATGAATTCTCCTTAATGGTATTGCCTTATCAGGAGTGCTGACATAATGGCGTCGCGTCTTCTGGCTTGCGCGTCGATTCGAGCTGGGACAAACTCTACCATGGACCACTTTCCAACTAACTGGGGACGCCCAGTAGGTACCACGTCGACTGAGATATTGCAGCACTGATTGTGATCTTGTAGAGAAATGATGCATTTGATGCATATGCCACCCACCCCATTCACCAGAGACCATATAATGGTCCAAAGGATACTTTCGCTGATGGCGTACAGCGAACTCAGTCAGGCTGGTCAATTACCAATCCTTTCGTTCCATCTGACCTGGTGTTTAGGCAACCAATCGTTACAGGAACGAGCGTACTTGCGATCAAGTACAAGGATGGTGTCATGATGGCCGCTGACAACCTCGGTACCTCCAATTTTTGGTCATTCATCTATCGTTGCCTAATGCATCTTCTAATAGCATCATATGGTTCTCTTGCTCGATTCAAGGATGTACAACGTCTGCACCAAGTCGGTAACTATACTGTCATTGGTGCAGGAGGCGACATGTCGGACTTCCAGTATATCCAATATATCCTTGAGGAGTTGTCCGTCGAGGAGATATCAGCACAGGATGGTCACGAACTCGGTCCTGTGGAGATCCATGAATATATGTCCCAGGTCATGTATGCACGTCGATCGAAGATGAATCCGCTTTGGAATTCCCTCCTCATTGCTGGATTCAAGGACGGCAAGAGGTAGGGCCATGCTACGTCGAGCTCGAGGTGGGCTCACGTACTATTTATTCAAGGTTCTTGTCGTTCGTTGACCTCTTGGGTACGACGTACACTGCCTCGACACTTGCTACTGGGTACGGCGCTTACATTGCCCAACCACTGTTGCGCAAGGCTGTGGAAGGGAGAGAGGATATCATAACGGAAGAGGAAGCACGAAAAATCCTTGAAGATAGCATGCGCGTGCTGTTTTACAGAGATGCCCGAAGTTTGAACAAGGTACAACAGTGACCGTCCTTCTGACCCCGTCAGCTGACTCTTCTTCAGTTCCAAATTGCCACGATCTCGAGCGCAGGCGTGTCCATTAGTGATTCAATGCAGCTTGATACTACGTGGTCATTCGCAGAAGACATCAGGGGTTATGGTGCCCAGACACAGTAACGTGTACGCGCGCATGTATCTTTTAACTCTAATTCAACACACTTGTGATATCTGTGAGACACTTGAAAGTGGTGACGGATCAGTGGCGCCCTGCAATTACACTTCTCCTTCATGAAAGAAGTTGAAAGTACTTCAATGACCCTGTCACGTTTGGATCTATCCACTTCCAGAGTGCACTGCTGACATCGAAGTTAAAGGACCGGGCTATGGGAGGGCTATACTTGCCGTAGGTACGCTCGAGCAGCCTGAGTCCAAAAACAGGCGCACTTCCCCACCCACGCTACTTGCCTGGGTGACTATCGGGGTGACCTTGCCAGCCAACCACGAAGGAACTGGCATGCATGCGCATGGCGTCCTTCGCAATGAGCTTGTGTTTGAATATGAGCAGGTCGCGAGTGCCGAAGTAACGAACAGCAGGATGTCAAAGGAAGTGTGATCTTCATGATATCTAAATGGATTTTATCGTAGCTACTAGGCATTTGTAGTCTTACTGGTGATGGGTGGTTGATTTGGTCTAACGGGGCCGGGCTAGGCTCGGGCAATGCACTCGAATGCCCGGGCTCCCCTCAAAGTGTGCGTAAGGCGTTGTGTAATGCGTCAGTGAAATATTTCCCGTACGTGACGTCCGTTGGATGCTGCCAACGCTGTTGGTTGAACACTTGCATGTTTCTAAGCATGTCACGCACATTTGTGCGTTTACAACACAGAAATCGAAATGGAATCAAGATATTCGTCGTACACTACCTGACAGGTGGTTAGAGTTAATGATACGGCGGCGGCGGATCCCCTCCGTCACGATGAACAGCCACTGGCTCAGGTGCTCTACGGTTTGCATGTGTAATGTTCGATGCAGAGTAGTAATGCCGCAGCTGGTTCAAGCTGCGTGCGTCTGACGTCGAGCGAGGTATAGTTCGGTACTGCCGGTTGGGAGGCGCCATGTTGTCATCATGAATGTCTCCTGTCGAACGCGAAGGGTGGAGTATGTGCTTGTGCCTCTCAGAGCGAGAGCGGGGCTTGGATAGTGTGCCCTCTTGTGCAGGGGTAGAAAGCTGTGCAGGTAGAGGTATATTTGTAGGGCGGTGACTGTTATTAGCGGAGCGCATGGAGGAATTCGACTGCTGCTGGCGGGGGCATAGCGACGAGGGACCAGCCTGTGGAGGTTGGGCAATGTGCATGGAGGAATTGGACGGCTTGCGTAGAGGTTGCGAACGTTTATCTTCCGGAGAACGCAAAGACGTATTGGATGACTGGTGAGAAGCCGCTGGGACCGGCAACGGGCGTACAGTAGTGCGTAAAGGAGAAGGCGTTGGACCAACGGGCGAGCGTGTGGAAGATGCGTCGGTTGGGGCCATCCAGTTATTCCGCCAGGAGATGTCGATGACGGACAAAGGGACCGATACATTCACCCGCGGTGCAGATGTATTAATACTTGGTGCAGGGACAACGATATCAAACGGTCGGGGCCGTGCATCTTGCCCTGCAACCAACCCTCGCTTCCTGCGTCGGAACATCACCACAGCAAAACACAGAGCAGCGATGATCACGGTCCCACCGACCGATACGCACACAGCAACAATGATCGTGTCCTGATGGCTCGTCTTCACACCGCTACTCGATCGTGCTACAAAGATCGATTTCCCGGCCCGTACCTCCAGACTCCTAACCTTGCAAGACGCTCCACTAGCATCGATGCTCTTCACGAAGTGGGTCGTCTGACTAAATACGCCAGCCCTGTGGAACGAGATAAGACATAAGGTCTACTGGTTGTGTTATCAGAAGGTAAAAACCACTCACGAATCTCGCACAGCAGCTTCAATGGGCAGCAAAATACAAAGGATTCCTGTCAGCCAACAACACAGGTCACAAAGAATTCCAACTCACCTATAGTGGGTCCTCTTCGTTTGATAGTGTTATTAATAAACGAAAACGTGCTGGATCCTTGTGGCGCAGTGAAGTGCTCCAGAATGGAGGCTCCAGGAGATGCGAGGATGATGGTGTACGGCGGGACTCCGCCTGTAATGGACAGCTGCCAGGAATCGCAAGGCTCGAGGTGGATGACATTCGTTGTGATCATCGGATTGATTATGGGTGTGGGAAGTGCAGGCAGACAGTCTGAAGATCCTGCTGCAAAGATATCTCAGTATAGTCTTAGGAGGTCTAAGGAAAATACAGCCCACATGCAACTGTGAAAACTGTGGGGAGGATCCCACCCGAGTTTCCCAAGGAATCGAGGAGGGCGAGGAGTAATTGAGATCCTGTAGAATGCTGCTCTGTAATTGATTTGAACAAAGTAGTAGATGGTCGAACCTCCTCGGTGTTTCACCTGCCACAGACCATCTTCATGGACTTGAGTAGCAGTCAGCACCCCGCCGGCTTCAAAGGCAAGAAGGGTGTATGGTGCCCGTCCAACATCGCTGTAATTCGATATTGGAGCAATCGAGATGCGTAGACTATCACAGACGGTCAAACTGCGCACTCGCTCAGATTCCTGATCGAAGTAAAAAAAAATAACATACAAGAGAGAACAACCGAAACTTACGTGATTCATTACATCCCAGGAAAAGCCTCGATTTCCATCCGCATGGCCTAGAAGTGCATGAAGAAAGACAAATACCGCCAGGCCTTGAGCAAGCAACAAGACCATGACTTTTTGGAGATAACAAGCTCCAAGGACCAGCCTGAGAGGGCCTCCAGGCTCCAGCTCTTGTTAAGGGTACCAATCAAGAGACGCCCGCGTCTTCCAATTAGAACTTTGACAAGGAAAGGGAAAAGGAACACTTTGACTGAGAAGTTTCATAAAGGCGTTCGGTGATTGCCCTGAGCACGCGCGGGATGTTATGATGACCGAGGCATTCCGATATCGTACACGCTTGGTGCTTACACCCACCAATCGTGGACCGTGGTTGGAGCGATGGCATTGTCGCGGCCAGCACAGGCATCTTGACAAGAGACCTCGCCAAAAAAATTCACTGCCTCTGATCGGCTGAGGCTATTGTACATAATTTGTGATTACCATAGGGCGCCGTCGGCTGCGTGGCAGATCATACAGGAAGTAGAACAGATCAAATGGACTCACAACATGGTGCTCCTGGTAAGATGCAAGTAATTCTGAGTCTTAGAAGTTCAGAACAGGCTCTTTCGGTACAATGATTCGCTGATTCGCAATTCCTGTGCACCATGCATTGCCCGCTGCGCTTAAGGCAGTTCGTGTGTATAGATCAGTGTACAGTATTAGTGCATATGCAACCAAGAAGCGGCCCTATTTACAGAAGTTGTGAGTCTGCGATCAAACAAAGCGCCGTGTGTTAACTTAAGAAAGCTGACGAATCGAGGTATATATCACCAGTCTTTTAACTAATGATTTACTTATTAAATACCTCAGGCTTGTCAAATTGTGACCTGCACATGTCCTACCAGCGACTGCGTCTGCAAGGAAGAGCGCAGCTTCGCGATGATCGATCGCCACCTCACTGGAAGTTCAACGTTCAACCTTGACGAGGTAATTGTCTAAGCACCGAACGCTGTGCGGGACCGTGACGGCCCGTGCTCGAGGACTATAGAAAGAGACTTAAGACCAGTGTTATCGTGGAAGTTACAACGAATGAAAAGGGGTCCTTGGAGTTAGATGACACTTATAATAGAGTGGTGAAATGCAGAGGGTGGATGACGTTTCCACTGCTTAGCCCCCGCCCCCGGTGATTTTTTCCTCCCATCGAGTTTTTTTATTACTTTGCAATGAAAATGACACCACCGTGTGCTAGATTCTGCCGGTTGACTGCTACAAATTGAAGGACGCGAAAGGCTAGACTAAGTTTGGACTCATCCTGTAAGTACTTGGCCGACTTAGCCATAATCTAGATCCGTGGTGCAGCACAAGTACAACGTGTATCTTTGAGGACGGTGTCGGGAAACTCCTTGCTCCGAACAAGTTAGTGTTATGTACGACCCCCCCCTCCATGATTAGATATTTAATACGTTGTGATTGGCACATCGGGCACAGCGCTCAGCAGCATCCTCTGTAGTGCGCAAGAGTACATGCGCCTGGCGATCACGTTGGATGAATGTTTGCCGTGTCATACAGCCTCTGTAGCACACTGGTCACCGTTATGATCGGCATGATGCCCATGATATTTTTTTTCGCTGCCCAAGCAGCTTGACAACAGATGAAGTGACGGTGTCATCAAACACAAGCTTACTTGTCTCACAACATTTCAAGTGGCAAATATGGTCCACCCTGTACTTGCAGGATATCATACATGCGATGGTTCATAATACATCTCCTCGTGGCCATGGTGGAAGTGATATCTGCAGGTTCGTACTCCACCGCAATAAACTCGACGATCCCGTCTTGAGCCGCATGACGTGGTGCTAAAATAAGCTCAGTATGCATATATCAAAATATCATCAACAAAGAATCATAACCTTAGATCGAGGTGCTCCGAGAAGTCTAGAAGTGCCGAAGAGGAGATGTGAACTCCCATTCATCATCCGCAATGAAGCGAACACCTGAAAAAGTGCAATGGTGGAGTGATATTATAATTGCATAGAACGTCCTACCTGTGGCATGTAGTGCAAGTTTATCTTTCGAGGCCCTGGGATATAGGGTGAGTGAACGTGCTTGGATATGCGTATATGCTCACTGCAAGAGACATCATTTACGGCGACAACATTTATATTGTCCCCGCCAATGGCTTTGAAATGCTCATAGTCTGTGATGTACCCCGGAACCTGCGAGCTGCACGGTGGTGTGAACACTCCAAGAATGCCGAGGTGTTGCAGCATCCACAGCATGAACGCAAGTAATCATATGGGTGTTCCATTCTTGTCATAACTTGTTATGCGTGATCGTGCCTTGATTCCTGGAGGAAGTTGTAGAGTTCGAGCACGCACGAGCGCTCGTGCTCTTCTTGCCTGAGATGGTAAGCTAGTCATTGCGCATGTTGCCATCGACCTGGTGGTCATGCCAGGAAGCTCGGACGTTGCTATGATTTGGTTGTCTTTCGTCTCAATGAGGTCCATCCTACGTTCGAGCTCAAAAATAAGGGCAGGGAGTTGTTCCATCACGGGCGGAATATCGCAAGACCCGACCCGCCAGACCAAGGCTCGGTCAAGGCAGTGCGGGGGCTAAAGCGCGAAGCGAATACATCATCAAAAAGACGATCGAATTCGGTAAGTGGGTCGTGTAGAAAGCATACTAGGGACATGTTAAGAAATACTTATTCTGATGATGGGGACGACAAGAACGATGGTTCGGAAGATCATAGGCTTGGGCAGCGTCTTATATTTTGTGGCCGTAACGGTCCTTGAGCCCTGGGCATTACTCCTGTCGCATGCTCAGGTTATTGATGCGGACACGACAACTTACCCCCACTGTGTAGCCATGCATAAATATCATTCATCTTGACGTGATGCAACACGCGACTGTCGGCTGGTGTCACAAAGATGACTCCAGTTGCATTCAATGGAAGAGACGCGGAGTGTCAACCATGAAAGTGGTAACGAAAGTGGCTGACGAATTGGTGAAAGTATCTGAAGAAGTACTTAAACCAGCTGGGTTACGTACCTGGTCGACTAGTCTCTGAGAGTTAGAGGATGGGGAGAACGCGGACATAGACTTGGGCTGAACCTTAGCTTTAAACTGCCATGTGAAGTGCCTCTTCGACTTTTGAGTCATCGTATTCTTCTTCTTCTCGAACAGATACAGCTGTAGACCAGTGGTCACCCATACGGACACGGCTGGCATAAGTTCTAGTCAAAGGCTGCCGCAGGCAATTACGATCGTCAGTGAATGTATGTACATAACAAGACAGGAAACAACGACAATAAGTTAAGATCGAGAGATATTCTGGTATTGCAGACTTGAACTCTCGTATTCTGTCAAAAACAACCGACTGCGCTCATTCGCCATAAATCTGCACCCGACATCAGCAAAGGACTTCACCAGAAAGGTGATGAAACGCACGTCATCAACTCATTGACATAATCCCTTACCAGTCCAACGCTCTCCGCATCCATCGTAGAACTGGCGACCATCTGCGGTAGGCTCACTAAGTTGTAGTAACCGATCAGTTGACGTCAGCGCGTCACACGGATAAGATCGCACCAAGCATCCTAAGCAGGTGTTCTGCTCCGTATATGGCACTCATATCTTTCTCATGGCCAACCAGCACCTTAGGACCCGTAACATATTGTTTGCGGATCTCGGCGTATTGTGGACGCTCAAAGCGATAGAGAAGGTTTGCGCCAAGTGAGCGGTCAAAGTAAACTTGCAGCCCGGAAATGATAGTTGGGAGGACAAGTTCAGGCTCCCGAAGGCTGGAAGACATGATGGCACATGAGTGAGCGAAATATCTGGAATGATGGATAGAGGAGCTGACGTGGTGCTCTTCCCAAGGCTCATCACATAGTCTTGAAACTCCTGAAGGATCTCAACAACTGTTGGCTTCCGTGGTACGGTTACCAGCTTGCAGATAATCACTATCGAGTCAATGAGCAAAAACAAAAGTAACACAACCTTACCTGACTATTCTTCGTGATCGCTTCCCAGTCATCCACAAGCAGCACCTTCAGCACCTCTGGAACATTCAGCTTCATCTCCGGCTTCTTGCTGCTATCATCCTTTCATAAAATTGATTAGCACCACCACTCAGAGGTTCCACGAGAATACACGAAGTAACAAATGAGATGGGAAGTAAACATACCTCCTCTCTCCCTCTCTTTGTTCCTCTACCGTCTTTGCGCCCAAGCCCGCCACCGCGAGACGAGCTACCGTCTTTCGTTGCACCTCCACCATGGGCCTTCCCTTTTGAAGATGACCCCGAGGTAGACGCAGCGGCGCTGGCTTGTGCCATCAGTGCCTTCTGGAGCTGCACATTGGTGTCATTAAGCTTGAGCAGCCGGGTGATGGGCACCCATTCATCCCACCTAACCATATATGTGGGCAATAAAATGACCCAAAACAAACGACAACGCACGTCTGCTTCCACCCCTTATAGTGCACGAAGAAATGGGGGCCGACCGTGGAGAGCTTGGTGTTAGTTTCGTCCCAAGTCTCTGCTTTCAATATCTTAGCCTCGTAGACAAGGGGCCCGTGATAACATAAGACGCGCTCGCCGACTGTGAATGATAGAGACATTCGATGTGCGGGACTTTCGTATGTACAGGTCCGACTGTTTTGATTTCGTTTGGAATTTGTGTTGACTTACGTAATACACGCGTTACGCGATATGATTACTTATGAGAAAGCAGAACGATAAATGAAATAGAAATTCAAGAAATTATAGTATAGCTTCCAATCTGCGGCTTCAAAGACACAGCGTAACTCTAAGTGGCGGCATAATTCATGGCATAGCGCGGACGAAAGCAAGTAGCAAAACATAGGGCACTCATAGAAACAAAACAATATGAAGGGAGCTTTCGAGCGCAAAAAGTCCGTTTCCACGCCATCAACTCCGCGATCTATGGCCTCGAGGCGGGCTTCTAAGGTTGAAGCAGAGGCTGACAACAGGTCGGGTGGGTTCTATGAGGAGAATGCTCAGCACTAGACACTCTGAGAAGGATTGCCCTATACGAACCTAATGCTTACTGAACAACCACTGTCGGCCACTTAGGGCAAAGCCTGACTGGTGTAAGGTCGGCGTCTCCATAAGTGCCTCATAAACGAGGACAACGTAAAAAGTGGCTGCATGTGATCGAAGGTTTTCGGCATGCAAATTCACGAGTCCCGTTGCTATTCTGCTTGAGTTAGTTCAACAAACAAATGAGCACGTTGTTTGATCGCTCATGTTCATGGACTCACGGCTACGATAGCACCACCCTTGTTTACGTTATCGTCGCGCATTACACGCTTCACAGAACCTTTTCGTTGTTCGACTTGGGGACAAGGTCCAATCGTACACCTCATCGTACTCTATCTTCAGTTTCTTCGCCAGTGCTCTAAACAGACCTCGCAGGCCTTCGTAGTCTGGAAGGTCCTCGAACTCGAGCCCTCTTGCATAGTTGAAGAAGACTTCGAACTCCACTGGAAGGCCCACAGTGAGCACCGATAAAGCCTCGAGTTTCTTGTCTCGGATAGCATCCCACGTCTCCGCTACTGAGGCGCCTTTGATTTTCCGCCAAGGTAACGTGCCACGGAGAAAGTAAATTAACATATAAGCAAGGGATTCTAGGTCATCTCGCCGAGAGCACTCTTTATGAAGTCATTAGGTCAAGTGTGAGTTCTACAACACAAACCACAACTCACCAATGCCGTTGTGTGCGTTGATAGATGCAAAAAGGGATGTACCCACGCCATGATGGTCGTCCTGTCGATACGGGATATGGGCGCTTGTCTTTGGGTCTCGAAACTTTTTTGCGAGTCCAAAGTCGATCACATTGACTAAAGGTGCTGCGCGGTCCGTCCCCATCACGAAGTTGGCAGGTTTCACGTCGCGATGAATAAAATCACGCGAGTGTATAAACTCAAGACGTGATATCTAAGTTGTAGGGAACACGTCAGGCATATGGAGTGGAAAGTGCGGGAAAAGGAAGGTTCGACACTACTTGGTGTGACGGATACATCGATGACTCTCGAGGCCTCAACGTGTTCATGAAGAACTGCCACCGTGGACAGATAGGCGCCACGCTTCAGGCGATACAACAGATAATGAAGAAGACTGACCAGCTGATCCGCAAGAAGAAGCACGGTCTTCACGGTGAAGTGACGATTACACATCTTGAAGAGGTCCTCGAGAGATGGTCCCAGCAAGTCGATCACCATAACGTTGTAATCGCCATGCTTTCCGGACCACATTATCCATGGCACGCCAGGGCCACCCATGAGGGTCTTGTAGACTTTGGACTCCTGCTTGAGGGGACTGTTGCGTGCAATAGCTGGTTCTATTTTGATTGCGACCTCTTTCCCGGCGATGGTATGTACTCCAAGAAACACTGAGCCTATTGGAACACCACATAGAATTAGAGGGACAATTGAAAGATCGGCCCAGCGAGCGAAAGTTACCACAGCCTCCAATAGCGATTTCCTCCTCAAGTCTGTACTTTCCACCGAACGTAAAATCCATGATAACGCTGTAGGGTAAAAGGACTGAGCTGGACAACGCCAAGAATGTCGTGTAATTCGCACCTGAAGCTTGATGCGACTGCCCTCGAATATATGTATGCGAAGATTAATGCGGGGAGAAAGAGAGGCGAAACAATTCAAAGCAGTGGCGTATTCAAAGTTCGGTTTGTAGATGCTTATGTCAGTTCTCCACGATGTTCCTGAAATAGATATCACGAGACCGCGTCGTGAGCGCGTCGTCAGCACTTTTCCTCGGGGAGCAATTTGATCCTCCGGGCCATGCGTAACACATACATGAGGCCTGAAGCGCCTGGGGCTTAAGCTGCACTGATTGCTTCAACATTTGTCAAGTACTTGCTGTATGTAGAGCGTTGTTAATTAATAATAAATACTTACGTTCATACGCGGCAGCTAATCACCACCCTAGGGCAGCACGTCTCGCAAATTACAGTGCTATTTCGCGCTTCTCTGAAAGAATCATTCAGCGGTCTCGCTGACAGTTTGATTCCGCGCATCATCCTTGGTTTGTTGCTTGGACACACTTTGATGGCCAGGTCATCGGACATAAAGAGTGTTGAAAGTAGAGTAGCTCTTCGTCGACCTCAAAGAAAGGTCCACAAACCAGACCATTTCTTCATTCAACTGATTCTTTCTCAAGTGAGCCTATGCTCCCGAAAAAGCGTACCTTTAAGTTGTTCCGCTCGAAGATGCAAGGTGCGTGATTGACTCGTTATAAGGAGCTAAGCCGGTCTAAGGATGCCTGGTCATCACATCGAGCAGATATTCTCTCCCCGGAGAGGGGAAAGCAAACCGCCTCTCCCTCTTTGAAGACTACAGACATGATCTGGGAGAGGAGTAATAGTTAGCAGAATAAACCCCTCCACCCTGGTGTATATCCTTCTATGCTCAGTCCCTTAGCACATCAAGCTCATAAGGGATGGTGCTACTTTCCAGACAAAATCAAATCACCATACCGTGAAATTCGCAACCTTAGCACCGAAGTGGGGATATGATGAATACAGAAGTTGCAAGAGCGATATCGTTCATATTTAGCTCCTCGGGCCTTTCATTATGGTTGAGTTACATAGAAGTGTCAGACGAAATAAGTAGAGGGACTCATGCGAGTCGTAGTGGCTACTTATCAAACTGTTCTTTTACGAACTGTTTAATAAGAATCGTGATTTCTCGTTTCACGGGGAGAGGCACAGTTGCTGGGGATGGTGGAAGAAGTCAGTGATAATGGTGAACAATCGAGTGGAAATTAGCACTTTGCGCATGCGATAGCAATTGCTGCAAGATCGCCCGAAGGGAGAGTGGATCCATAGTTCCGCTGTTATCTATTTTGCTGATTCGAAATAAGGCATCGGAACAACAACAGTAGGACACACCTTTGGCACGATGTAGAAGTTCATCTGTCCATCCGCTTTCAGACAACTTAGAGGACAGGAGATGAAGTATTCTGGGTGTATAATTTTCAAGTACAACACCATCAAATATATAGAACAACACCCACCGATCCCACTCTCCATTCTCGATCATTCGACGTTGAACTTCAGCATAAAGCGTATCAATCTCCGACTTGGACATGACGTTTCCCCAACTCCTGTTGTTCAGAACACGGGCTCTTGATAGTCACGCTAGTTTCCTTGAGGTTTGACCATGAGCGCTTGAGCACCAAACCCGAGTGAAAGGGTTTAACCGTCACTGAAATAAGGCCACGCGCTTGAGGATTTTTGCTCGGTACTCAGTCGCGAGTGCGTAACTGGGTATGTGCGAATTTTGCGGAACTTCACTTGAAAAGGACACGATAAATAAGATCAAAGTCACGTGAAGGAACGCGTCATTCACGCGTTCTAGAATCTTATTACCACTAATTTGCTTCAATTTGATATTTTCAGTCTCGTCTGTTCCTCCAATGGCTAGAGATATGATACATAACAAGGTAGTGTCCATAATGCATATGTGTTACTGGATATGTGACATTTTGGTCAGGGTGTACAATGAAGGTAAAAGACATAAAAGCAGGCGACAACTGATCCATTTTGATGGTCAGCATGCATATGAAGTTTGAGTATTGAAAGAGGGGTAGACATAGGGTATCTATAGCAGATCAGAGTATGCATGTATGCATGCATGATATGTAAAAAGTAAACCAACTAACCAAGCTTGAGTCATTCGATAGCAGAGCTTGAAGATATGTTTCATTGGATCGTAGATTCGGCCAGAGGCATCATGCATTGCCTACGTAGTCAGAGCGGTGGTGGACATCCCGTTCACCTGACTCAGTGCAGCGTTTGCCTTTTGGAGGTCGTTCTCGCTAAGGCTCTTGAATGTCCCTCCGCCGGGCGTGCTGGCCCCAGAGATCACAGATGATGTGCGCGAGCGCACTTTCATGACGAGAGGGCTAGGAACAAGGGCACTGAGTAAGAGGCCAATAGGTGGATAATGAACGTTTAACACCACTTACAAAGGGTACTCATCCTCATCATCTTCTCCTGCACCGCGACGTGGCAAATAACCCATGTAATCGCTTGTCTCTAAGCGTTGCATCTATTGCACAATCAGCACAACCCAACTCAACTAAGAATGCTTACCTCTTCCGTAAGTGTTCCTATATCGCCTGGCGTCGCGAGCCCCGACATCCTCAGCCTCGGGCTGGCTTGGACAGAAAGTGGGAACTCTCCACCGAAACCCCAATCCACTTCTTCCCCGCTCTCCTCGTCGGCACCGATGAATGCATCCGGGTACGCTCTTCGAAGCGCAAGCATCCGGGCCTTCTCGTACTCAAGGCCCAGATTCTTCCAGTCTAGAAGTGGCGAGAGTCGCTCGACGCGGTTCCGCTGATTGATCCGCTGGCGCCGTGTCTTGTTGACAAAGTCGAACATCGAGTTTGCAAGTGCGCTGACGCTCTCATCAATGGAGGTGGTGCGTCGATCGACAATGTAGATACCCTCGTCAGAGGGATTATGGATCGAATCTGCCATGAAGCACCCGAATCCAGAGAGATTGGTTGTCACACTAGGAATACCCATCTACTGCAATAAGTTCAAGTAATCAAGACGAAGGATATACGACGTACCACGGTGCACTCCGCAGGAGTGTATCCCCACGGCTCATAGTAACTTGGAAACACACCCAGATGACAACCTCGGACGAATTCTTCATAATCGAGACCGAGTATCGGGTTATTTGAGTTCAGAAATTCGGGATGAAACACGACCTTGACACGGTCTCCAGGCGTGTTGAAGAGGCGCACGCGACGGAGCTGATTGAGGATAGGGTCATTCGCATCGTCTGCCATATTATGTGTAACGATCGGGGGAAGAGTGTGCCGCTTAAGTGCGAAAATGCGACGTTTCAACAAAACCTGATCCTCAGCGCTCAGAAGGTTCTCTGGCGCAACCTCCATGCGACCCTCGCCATGAAATCGTGCGGCATGCTCGAAGAGCCGTGAGCCAACACGGGCCTGCACCTCGGTGACGGTGTCGCGCAGCTGCTTCATGACCGCCTGACCCTTGAGGGCCTCGATGGTATAACTATTGGTAGCAGCAGGCATGATGATGAATGCGACGACCGTAGTCTTGCTCCCGCTTTGCTGGAGGCGGTGATTGAGACGAGCAAGGGACTCGATGAACATATCGACGCCCTTGTTACGGTACTCATACCGACCAGCTGTGAACATCTTGGTGGGATACAATTAGTTCAAGAAAGGATAAAGAACAGCACGACGTACATAAATGGTGTTATCAAGATCGAAATCGTAGTGACCATAGAAATGCCCACGAACAAATTCATTGATTTTCTCCTTAGCAGTCGCATGAAGATTCTGGAATTCATGCATTGCCTGGAACTTGACTACATTCAAGCCATTTGGAAGGACACCATCCGGTTTTCTCTTCAAAAGATGCTCGCTCTCCCATGCGGTAATTCCGCTGACGGTCGTAAACACATCCGCGCAGTGTGTAGCGGCGCGCTCAATGCAGTAGCGGTGGTATATGCCACGCTTGCCAGCTTCATGGTCAACGTCAAAGTAGGCAAGATTGTTGTAGAAGTCGACACTTCCAGCACAGAGATAGCGTCCGAGGAGCGTTGCGTGTGTGGTAAAAACGGTGGTAACATCAATGTGACGTCTGCGGGCGAGGGGAATGGCGAGTCCTGCCTGCCATTCGTGGAAGTGGGCAACTACAGCTGTATGAGATTGGTGTGCAACATACTGCGTAGCAGTAAGCAGGGGTCGAATTAGTATGAAGTAGATGGAGAACTTACCTCGCCGAGAAACCATGCCACAAGGTAACCGAAGACAATAGTTTCATTTGTCTCGTGGTCGTTGGGGGGAGAGGGAATGCCTGCAAGATTCCAGAGATCACCTTTCCACTCATCAAGACGGTGATATTGGCTGCCTGTATCGAAGAGTAGGACGCGGGGAGCACCCTCGATGAGCCAGCGTCCATAAAGACATTTTACACCTTGCGCCCTCATGGACTCGAGTGTTGCGACTAAAGCAGGGTCGGTCGGTTCCTGTGTTTCGACCTCCATAGGGGCTGTCTTGTAAATGAGAGGCCCAATGAGAGTGTAGCGATCACCGTACGTCTGCATAGTCACGGGGACCTTGGTCTTGATGACTGTATAGATGCCTCCAACTTTATTGGCGACCTCCCAGGCACACTCGAAAAGGATTGGCTTGTGAACGCCACGCCTCAAAGACTCATCAGGCATGGCGATGGTGAGCGATGTGGAAGAGGCAGTTTGAGGTGCCACATTTGCGGATGTGGAGTTGGCCATTGGATATATGGTTCCAAGCTTGGTTGAGCATTTTATTGGGTGATATAGTGACTGACCTCATAGTCACGTGACCCTTTAGTGGAGTTAGGCGGACCGAGAACCCGATTGATTGCTGGCAGCAATCTAATCTCATCCCGATCGGGAGGATTCTCGGAACCCGGCGGCGGTCGAAAAAAGGAAGTTACTGTTAGAAGTATGGCAATAGTAAGTAACTCATACATGCCATAGTCCACTGGCAAGATGTATGATGATCAACACTCGCAAGCGCAATATTGTCGTCATCTCTAGTGATGAGAAGGATGAATCTTTCAGGTCGCCGCCAAATGTACCCAAGGCATTCACATCAACATCCACCTCGAAAGCGATGAAACTGTTGGACCATGCGCTCCTGACTCAAAACAGGTTCCTCAGCCTAATAGTGTCGACTGCTTCCTGGGGCTGTCCTTTATTTTCACAGGTGAAACGAGCAGCTTCTCCAGACAGGAGGAAATAGACTTGGTCAAGTACTTTTGGGGGTAGGTTATCTTTACAATAAGACTTGGTGGTCTTATAGTTATTCCATGCGCGTCGTAGCACTACCCTCCTCAAAGATGTCATGCGTCGTCCTGGTGACAATGCAGGTCATTCAAAGCTTACACCAATCAAAAAAGACAACCTTCAGACCCTCTCTGAAGATGAGTTCCTTACCTTAATTGCCACTCATGAAGGACATGGCGGTGGGATTTTTAATGAGAAGACTGAGAAGAAGCCTTATGTCCAAGAAGCAATCAAGCAGGCTGCGCAGGAACTCGAACAGATCAGGTCATTATTTCCTCCTTTCACTCAATGCATCCATCAATATTTTGCTACAGTTCTAAGTCCGACGCGTCAACGCAGCTGTGAAAAATATGATACTCAGTCGCTAAAGGAGATTTGTGGCAACAATGGCCAAGTAGAGCAGCTTCTGATCAGCAGTGGCTTCAGGATTGGTAATGGAGTCAGATTCTACTTTGATACGTGCAAACCCCCTCTCAGGTCAAGTAGTTTGACGTCTGGTTTCAAAAGCTAGGAAAGAACGGAATGAATGTTTATGGTGCGGTAATGATCACCGGCCCACCTGGTATCGGGAGGTCTGCCAGTGCGCATCTCGTTGTCAATCTCCAAGGGTTCATACCTATTGAGCTCAATGCGAGTAATGCACGCAGCAAAAGCTGCTCGAGATAGACTCACCTTACCTCGCACTGAAATCATGCTGACGTCCTGACTAGGGGGAAGATGAAGATACCCGCTAATGTTGCGATCAGCTTATCACTGGATCCTAGTCAGATATTCGACAAGTTTTTGAATCTGCTTTCCACATGGCCGATACCCAGTAGTAGCATAGACTTTGACGAGGCAAAGAATCGGTATGTCTACTCTTCCTCATTCCCAGTTCACCGAGTTCATTTGTATCTTGACGCCCTTTGATGTAACCAACAAAATCCTTGGGCCGTACATGTTTGGGCCAAACGCTTGAGAGATCTTGAATGACAAGATGGAATTATAACTCATTGTCCGTTCCTTGGCCCCGCTCTTCATCCAAGTGACAAACCCAGTTTCAAATCTCGACAGAAACACTAACACGTTTTGACAGGAAAATTATCTCAAAACCTTTCCCGCGAGGTTTGGGATACTGTCGTGGAGCTCGGTGTGAATGGGCACAAAGATGAGGTAATCAACGAGCTCATCAAGCCTACAACTAAAGCATCCTTCACAAAGAAGTATGTCTCATTCACTCAACCATCTTCTGTTGCTAATGGTGCGCTTAGGAATAACAACTTGGATCATCAATTACATTCCACAAAGCAACGGATTTCGGGAAGATTCCCAAGAAGCTCGCTGGAGCTCTAGCTCCAGATCTAGGAGAAGTCTTCAACGTGAGTGTTTCAAATATCAATGTTTGCCATATATCGACCGCTCTTCCAGTTTGGCGACGAAGTTGTCGATATCTACAAGACGAAAGCAAACGAAAGGTTGAGGTTGAGGTCGATGTTGCTGCAGACAAGTTGACCCGTAAGCCCAAGGTTCAGAGGGGGAAAGGGCAAGGGTTTTTACCCGTGACTCCCAAAATTGCCATAGA
The DNA here is from genome assembly GCA_001658105.1 of Rhizopogon vinicolor AM-OR11-026. Taxonomy (NCBI): domain Eukaryota; kingdom Fungi; phylum Basidiomycota; class Agaricomycetes; order Boletales; family Rhizopogonaceae; genus Rhizopogon; species Rhizopogon vinicolor. The sequence goes on along the minus strand of KV448171.1, from coordinate 15,431 downwards.
TGTGGCCCTGTATGGACAGCTGTATCCCGCACACATTAGAGGTGCGGCTAGGTTCAATATCTTGGTCACGGGGGACTTGAAAAGCTTCACTCATTAGCGACATACTGCTTTGTCTGGAGTCTTCCTTTAATCTTCGTTCAGCTATTTAACCATCTCCTGCAAGGGGCAAATGAAATTGACTGGAGGCTGCGTGATGGCGTAGGCTACCTCAGTATGCGTCGGCCTGTATACATAGCTCATGATAATTTTTCCATCGATGTCTCGCAGGTTGTGGTGTCGGGAGTCGGCGGACCGGTGAAAGCCCGAGAAGCACCGAATGGCAAGTTGCTGGCGACAATCTAATCTTGACCTTGCCGCCTTCTTCAAGCTTCAGTAGTATCTACTTGAAGGAGTTGCTTCCGTTTTGTGCAGCTGCATTTTCGAGTATCTTGCTGCATTCAACTTTGTAGCCTCTGTCATGTCCAGTTCTTTTGATCTCCGTGTTCAGACGACTATCTCCCCTCACACTGGTCATCCATATCATCTAGAAACATATCCTGCTTCTAGTGACCTCAATCGCATTATCGAAAGCGCAACACAGTCACAGAAGGAGTGGATGAGGACGACGTTGGACGACCGTATTACAAAAGGTCGCAAATTCATTGTGCGTGGGCTCTTGCTAAACTGGTACTTGCAAAGCTACACGACACCCTCTATGTAGGAGAAATTTACCGCCCTTGGCAACCGAGAAGCACCAGCAACATATGACCATGGACCGCTTGGATATCACAACCTCGCTGAAGAGCTATGCTATCAGATGGGCAGGTGCGTATTTTATGCGCAAACACATGTCGAATGTACTAATTTGAGGCATGCATAGGCCTGTTGATCAATGTTGGGGGGAGTTTAGAGGATTTTTACAGCGTGCAACCTACATGATCGACATTGCTGAATCATGTCTCTCAGACGTGACCTTCTCAGATAATCAAACTGGCACTAGTCGCCTCATTCAGCGCGTTCCACTCGGTGTCATCTTCGTCATTGCCCCATGGAAGTGAGTACATGTCATCTAAAGGAATTAATACTTATCTACTATAGCTATCCATATCTTGTCATGATCAATTCTGTGCTCCCCGCGCTCATCGCTGGAAATGCTGTTATTCTGAAGCCTTCCCCGCAAACACCTCTCACAGCCATACGCTTCAAAGAAGCTTTGAACGACGCCGGTTTTCCAGCGGATCTCATACAGGTCGTGCATCTCTCACCACCACTTACCCAATATGTAGTGCAGCACAAGCTAGTCAATTTTGTCGTGTTTACAGGCAGTGTGACAGGAGGAAAAGCGATTGAAACAGCAGCAGTTACTGCCGAGGGATTCAAGGGCGTTGGATTGGAGGTGCCACATTCACCCGTCACTTTCCAGTACCAAATCGCTAAACTAAATCTAGCTTGGAGGAAAAGATCCGGCCTATGTTCGAGCAGACGCGGACCTGAAAGATGCAGTGATACAACTTGTTGATGGTAAGTCTGTATGTATATCTGTTATTTATCTTACCGATATACGCAGGCGCAATGTACAACTCCGGACAGAGTTGCTGTGCAGTTGAGGTAAACGAAACACTACTTGCAACATCGAAGTGGGAACTTGACTAAGGTGAACAGCGAATCTATGTTCACGAATCCGTGTACGACAACTTCGTGGGTGAATACGTTAATGAAGTCCAGGTAAGTCGTGACATTGTGGATTGCCTTGCATTGTTGAAATGCAAGTCTAGAAGCTTGTGTTGGGCGATCCCACGAACAAACAAACAACCCTCGGCCCTGTGATCAGCATCGCTAGTGCAGAGAAGATTCGCAAGCAGGTTTCTAGTGCAGGCAAGTGATACCAATTTCGCAAATCACGATAATTTTGGCTGATCATATTGTAGTGCAAATGGGTGCAAAAGCACTCCTACCTGAAGCCCTGTATCCAAAGGCAGAATCGTGAGTCCGTGTTTGTGCTACAGAAACGGATATTCAGCATTTCCAGGGGCACTACATTCGTTGCACCTCAAGTTCTAGTCGACGTGAATCATAGTGAGCTTCTTCTGTCTTCTTGTCCTTTTACGCTTGTCCTGAGATTCCAAAACAGCGATGGAGATCATGAAGGTCATTCTCCTCTCTAGTATGGAAATCCGTTTCTAACGTTGATGCAGGAAGAGACATTCGGGCCTATCGTTGGCATCCAAAAGGTGACCTGTCAGCATTGATTTTGAAGTGCAGCTATAACTCCAATAGGTCTCATCTGATGCAGAAGCGATTGAGCTTATGAATGACTGCGAATATGGCCTCACTGCTTCCATCTGGACCAAGTCACTGGATGACTTCCACACTCTCAAGGACCAGATGCAAGCTGGAACAATCTTTCTGAACAGGTCTGGGTTCTTCATGTAATCCACGGGGACACTAGTTTGATTTTCATATAAAGATGTGATGTCCTTGACCCAGCTCTGGCCTGGACGGGCATCAAGAACAGTGGGCGTGGCGTCAGTTTGAGCAAATTCGGTGCGTCCACATCGATGCAATTCCCGCTGATTCCACTCAAGTAGTCATAGGATATGACCAACTCACAAGGCCAAAATCCATCAACATGCGAATTAACACAGCTTGACCTAAACGTGGGATACAACGAGGCAGAAATAGAAGTAGTGAAAGTCACAGATATCTCGGTTCCCAAAGTAATATTGGATACCTCCAAATGTTTTCAGACGAACCTGGTACAAGTCAAATAATATTTGGATCAGAACCCCAAGCGTATATAGAGGGTCAGGGAAGTTGTCTACAACGTGTAGATATTCGGACTGGTGCACAGCTGTCAATGATACAATCATCACAGTCAAAAATCGGCACAGGTTTTTTTTCGCCTGGGAACTCATAGAAGTGCGCAAAGTCTGACCCGCTTGCCTGTCAATATTGGAGTGGGCGCTGTTCCGGGCCTAGTCACCCGTAGCCACTAGACCCGTTATCGCCAGGAGGCTCAGTGGGATTCGACTGGATATCACTGTAGTGTTCATTCGTTGTAGTAGCTATGCTCTACAGGATGGCCAACCAAAGAGAATGCTGTGTTAAGCCAGTTGCCGATGCCAGGTGCAGAATCGTGACTGAAAACGACAATCAAGGGAACGTCGGAATACGAAACTACACTTTATACCGACGACCTGTCTTCGTAAAGAAGGTCTGAAGAATATACACCTGAAAACTGAAATACCGTTCAGTTGTATCCGAATTATCGAGTAAATTGTACTGACATGGCCATGCCCACGACGCCCAAACACTCTAGAACCATATACCAGAACAAGCGACTAAACGACAAGTTAGTGACTGAGTCGCAGGAACGTGATGCATTCACCAACTTCTGTGTCGACTTGACCAAGGAGAATCCTCTGTTTTCCCGAGTGTGGAAGCTTGGGAAGTAAGGTCAATACACATGGCTTGAGACGATAACTGAACATACTATTTTTGAGTACGCTTGATGTTCAAGAGCAGCGAGCTCAATCGGAATGTGCTCTCCTCCAATGCACTGGTGTGGTCGGAAACTTGCCCTGGCTTCGCAGGTGCTTCCCTGCGAGGTTCGCTCTCCACCATGATGTCGAAGTCAACCAGCTTCTCCGTGAGGGTCGACATGTCATTCTCGAAGCAGAACGAGTACTCTCCAACGGTGTTGGCAGTCAAAACGTAGTCGCCTTGCCTTTCGCGCTTGCCATCGAGAATTACCTTCTCATTTGGATCTTTGACGTCGAAGTCTATGTCGAACGACCCTCCGGCTTGGACCTAGTATGCGCAACACTTAGCTCGAGCTGGTACGATGCCGTCTGACATACTGCAAAGTAGAACTTGGGGCACATTCAATACAACTCAATAAACGTGAACACGTCGTGCTCACCCCAATCTTTTCCCCTGCTTTATCAGCATCAACATAGAAACACAAACGCTCGTTTGCTGCAATGGCAGTAGTTAACGCTGAGCTCCTTGCGGGGCGAGGAAGTGATAAGAAGAGAAGACAGCTACACAGAAGAAACAAGGAAATCATAATTGTTGGACAAGTTGCCTGGCAGCATTGAACGCAATGTTGGCATTGCCGTCGTGCCGGAAATTAAATTACAGACTCCGCTTCGAACCCCTAAAGGTGCGCGAGTTTTAAATTTCGAGTCTTCTACTTGTACTGATACTTAGGAACAAGCTGCTACGCTTCTGCATATACATACCTGGTACGTACCGTCAATTTACCATTAGGATCCAGCGCTAGGACAGCTAGATCACATGCTACCTCAGAAATGTCTTACAGTCTCGATGACTCGCAATGCTCCGATTGCCCCCAATTGATCTACCCGAGTAACGATCCTATAGATGTTCCAACGCCAATCCAATTCCAATGCGACAAACGGGCAGACGCTATGACTACTTGCTCTGATGCTTTCATTATATCCCCGCTGACGCGATATTTTACTACAAACTCTGCTCCTGACGATTCACCACAACACATCCTTTACCAGTGCCCTCCACCTGAAAGCTTTTGTCGATACACCTCATTGCCGTCTACTCCTTTGCGCCCCAGTGCCGTGTCTCCTCCGCCATGCTTTCAGCAACTATCTCGCGTGTATTCTGCACCTTACACTGCATCATGGGTCGAGCAACAGTTGTCTTCCTCCCCGAGTCCCCTTTCGAAGGTCCCTCCCGTACCTGGATGTGCCCTATCACCTCCTATTCATAAAGCTGAAGGAACACCATTTGATCTTCATTTCAACTTGTCGCAATCATGGAACAGCTCCACTCCCGATATGTCTCCCATAGCTAGGAGGACTTCGGATGGGAATGCAACTTATTCTCCACGTAAAGGCGGAAATTCGTGTCGTCGCTTTTCTGAAGGATCTTGTCTCGCAACTCCGTGGCTGCTGATGGACAAGCTTCCTTCTTTGAATCCCTCCAAATCTCATGTGTTCTCACCTGGCCGTATTTCAAACCTTGTCACGCATGCTAGCGGACTGTCTTGGTCTCCTGTATCTTCTCTCTCTGCTCTTACTCCACTTTCGTCTCCCGAGTGCTCCATTAGCGACAATGTTCCCAGTGACAGTTGGTCTCGTGCTCCAACGCCCATTGCTGGATGGAATCCAACTACGGATCGATATTCCAAAGACAACCATGAGCTGAGTCCTGCCTCTCGAGGTTCGCTTCGCACAACTAGGCACCTGGTTTCCGTGCGGAGTCGCAAACGCCCACTTCCCAAAGACCATAACGATGAACTGTTTTCATGTCGCATGAAACGCGCACGTACCGTTGACTTACATGCTGTCGGTCTCACATCTCAGCCTCTGGAGACCCATTCTGGCATACCATCACAGCGCTGCCTTCCGCCAGAGGTTTCTCGCCATCCGGAGTTTCCCCTATTCTATCGACGTTATCCTGTAAGCTCGTTCCTGCAACTTGATGACCAGGAGTAAGTTATATCTCGTGTGCTACTTGATGCTCATTGCCCGTAGTGTTTTCCGCTCCACACACCCCGGCGGTATCTATAACTCTCCGCGCGATCCACGTGATCTATACACTCCCCGCTTCGTCAAAGGCCAAGGTAGGACTAAGGTAGGGATCTGTCCGATCTGCATCGAGAGCCCTTCGCGTGGTGGACTGGGACACAAATTGTGGTTATCTATGAAATTCTCTGCATTCAAGTGGTCAATTGGATTCCCCTTTCAGCGCATATGGTTATCCTAACATCTCCTTTCAGAGTAATTTCTTCAATCTCTCTTTTGTACACTTATCCTTTTTTCCAGCTATCATGTGCAGTTTGCCCACGGTAAGAGAGTTTGAATGATCATTCACCTGCTGAAAGAGTATGTTTCTAGGAGTGTCAGCGATGACCGGTCGCCCATTCTCACCTCCAGTATCCTACAGAACGACTAACCGCTGCCGCCCGCTCAAAATCGAGCGATCTGAGATTATCGAAGGGAAGTGTCATGTATGCAAAAAGTGGGTTCCCATTCAAGGTATCAAGGATTGCGAGGTGAAGGTATGAAGTCAGCACCGAGCTCTCCCGGCATTCTTAATGATAACCATCAGGTCAAGGAGCTGTTCTGGTAAGGCATCGGCGAGGTACAGCGAGTAAGGGGTGGACTCACTTGCATATTTAGGTGGAAGCATGCTGCTACCTGCCACCAAGGTTCTCAGATTCCAGGGGATGACGATTTCTATGAACAAGATGATGTTTTCTCTCGCCTAGAAGATCTCAACCTTTGAAGTCTTTCCATTCTTTTCGTATGCTGTAGTGTATGACTTGCTTTTGTTATTGTATGTGAGTATTGTATTGTCATACATACTTCACTGTATAAGTTCGACTTTGCAACCATCAATTGTACATGGATAACTCTTAAAGGAGAATGCAAAAGAAGCTATAGTGCGTCCTGGAGACGGCCTATCTTGAGTTCACTTACAGCTGAGTAATCATAAGCGCATCAATGTGGAAACTGTTAAGAGGTGGAAGTCGGCCAAAGATCACTTGACAATCGCCCACATCAGCATAAATCCGAGCATATGATCGAATCATATTTATATTGCGTCGATAAGTTGTGGACCCAAGTATAATTGATCTCGTCTAGCTAGTGTCCATGGCATCCCCGCCGGCGCTTACAGGTGTAATATTTTCGCTAACAATCAAGCTTCTTATGTTTTCGGTCTTCCATGCTGTGGTCCCTCTTCTAAATGTGTAACGGCGTTCCTTCTCTACCCGCTCATTGGGCTTGACAAAATTGCGAAGCATCTCCGTTTGCGTGGCCGTAATGACGCACGCGTCGACGTTGGAACCTGAGCCAAGGTCGTTGAAGATACCAGCCGAGATTGCCGCTGATACCAGGGCCAGAGCTTCACCACGCTATGTTGAACTGAGATTGAGTGTTAGCCTGGTAAGTCGACCGTGGAACATACCTCCATGTTTGGCTTCCAGCTACTTTCAAAAACTGCCATGGCTGCCAAACTCCCAGAGCCCATCGTCACGTAGGGCAATTTGTCGGTGGATCCATGGGGATGGATGGTGAAAAGATGTGGCCCAGTCGAGTCAACCCCACCAAGGACGAGAGCAGCTCCAACATGACCCTGGTATCTATGCGTCGGACGGATCAAGAAACTATCACACAGAAGATGATTGAGCTCACTGGAAGAGATATTGCTTCAACATAGTCATTGCAGTGACCACTCTGGGAGCTCTCCCAGTAGACAGCGCATGAAGCTCCATATTTGATGATATCGATGCGGTCGTAAACTCAGTGTCTGCAGCAGTACCTGCACCGCAGCATCGGATTGATTCAGTTATGTAGTGGATCTGAGGGATGTGTATGAGCTAGATCAGGGGAGGGGACTGATTTCCTGGAGCAGACCTTTTCACAGTTCTTGTCTGCAATGATTTCTCCCTCCGTAGCACGCGTATCCGCACCGAGGATGATGCCATCTTTGAAGAGACAGCCTACGATTGTGGTACCAGTGCTGGTCGCCTTTGGAAGGGGTATGCCCTTCTCCTGAAGAAAGTTATTTCTACAAACTGGTAAGACAATAACGGAAGAGAAGATTGATGCGAACTGACCTAACAGCATTAGAGAAGTTGAATCCAGGAGATGACATGGTGGAGGATGATCAAGTGAGGCTTGAAATTGAAAGTGCAAGTTGTGTTACGCGTCAGACTGAAGGACCCCATGAACAGATTTCCATATTAGGTCTTAATTGGCACCGCTGGGCTCATTCGCTGCGGTCTGCGATCAACTGGTGAACTGCCACTGTTCCACTTAACTTCCACAGTCAACTAATCCCCTCAAGCTCAAGCTCAAATGGACGGGTGGAACAAACTTCAGTCGAGCATTTCCGGTCTGAACCTAGGGCAGTCAGCCAACAAGCTGGCAAAGGGCTTCAACTCCAGCGTTCAGGCAACCAAGGAGCGTCTAGGTCACGTTGCCCCAGAAGAAATTACGGAGTTGCCCCAGGGTGAGCCACCTTTCTTATAGCTTAGATACTGAAATGTAACGTTTTTTTTTTTTTCAGAGTACAAGGATTTGGAGGCTCGTGTCGACGCGTTGCGTCAGGCACATCTCGCGCTTCTCAAGTTCGTGCACTTCGCTTGTGTGCTAGTCGATGACTCACCTACCCCAGGATAACCAAGGCCTATGAGAATGAGTCATATGACTACCCAACTCAAATTCAGGAGTCTATAACAGAGCTCTCTACTACTATTGGCCATGGCATCACCAACTTCGCAGCAACAAATCTCAAAGGCACCAACCTTCCTGCACCCTCACCTGTTGCTCCTCAACTGGCTCAGCACAAGACTCTTCCTCATGCTCTCTGTCGCGCTGCGACCAACGCTGCCGCCGCCATGCAACGTACCCCTGGTGGAAATGAAGATAAGCTCGGCAAAGCACTATCCGTGTATGCGGAGGTCTTCGATAACATTGCAACGGCTCGCATTCAGCAGGACGATTCCATTCAGAAGCAATACCTTTACCCATGGCAGACGACCCTTTCTACGTCTATTAATGTCGCTATGAAAGCACGCCAAGCCGTCCGTGTCAGCAGACTTGAGCTGGATGCTGCTAAGCAGACGTCGGTATTTTTACCAAGTATTAACCTTCAAGTTCTTACATGTTTCCGATATAGCCTGAAGTCTACGAGTCCAACTAAGCAAGAACAAGCAAGGCTTGATGTTGAGAATGCAGAGGATGACCTCGTTCAGAAGACTGAGGTTGCCATTACACTTATGAAGACCGTTCTCGAAAACGTACGTCAAAACTACTCACTTTCATCCCACGTTACCTTATTGTTTGCAGCCAGAACCCTTGAAGAATCTCAATGAACTTGCAAAAGCTCAGGTATTTGTTCAAAAAAATAGAAGTCGTTCTGGACTTACCCCTGTTTTCCAGTTACTTTACTACGCAGCTGCAGCTGAAGCTCTCTCTTCTGCACAGGGAGAAATTGAAGAGCTTAGCGTCGCTGCAGAGGGAGAATACAGGTAACATTTCCTCCTTCGTCAATACCATCGCTCACATCTTGTCAGGAAGTCCCGCGACCACTGAAGTATCCTTGCACTGACATGACGCATGTATTTATTTTGCTTGCGTGTCCGTAGTTTTACTGTTGTTTCCCTCGTATGTTTCCATTTGTTACAATTGTACTCAAACTGGCCTCGGACAATAGAGTAGGTCTACTTGATGAACTAGGAGCCGAAGTTGCCCAGACATGTCTTATGCCGAAAATCATCCCATGTCGTGACGAAGCATGCTGTATATATTAGTACACGCCCAGCTTATCATGCGTGCATGCAAACCTTGATTCCAACCTCAACCCAAAGCTACCTTCGCTATCAAGAGAAGACAGATGCGCTGTCTAGTCATGGCCCATCGACACAACCGCCGAACGAACAATAAAATCATTTTTCTACAAAAGGCAAGAGTATGTCGGGGTATGTAAAATTAGTCCCAGTAATACAATACAGTCCCTGAATGACAGATGAAGCAAATGATGCTCTCATCTAATATCCTGACGGTCGTGCACTCGACTTGGATGTATCGTACGCACGGATGAGTTTCGCCTGGTCCTGACGCCCATTCTCAGTCTGGCTGAATGCAAATCCGCGATTTCGGCGCATCCGCTGAACAGCACGGACTTTTTTGATAGCCTTTTGGAATCTGGGATCATAAGGGGTCAGCACTAACGGACAGAACGCATAGTCAGTGACACCAACTGTTCTTGCCGTGGACGGTAATCAGGAATGTTGTACTTCTGTAGCTCTTGAGCGATGTGGTATGGGAGAGGGATATACGTTCGTCGATAGCTATATAAAATGTGTCAAGTGATATCCTGTCTGAGCGGGCGTGGACTCACTATTTCCAAGCAAAGTCACGACTCAGACAGACAATGGGGACGAGGAGGAGGACAAAATAAAAAACGGCGTCGGTCCACAGTCGGGGAACCAGTCCGTAGTATTCAGTAGAGAATCCAATGGCAGGGGCAACAACAGCGTATAGCGGAAGGAAAAGCATAGTGAAAATGAATGAGCCGGGAATCGCTGAGGAAAAGATGTCAGGAGGGTAGAGAAGGTGATACACGGAGAACTCACCAGCAACAGTATATTTTGTCCACAAACTAAAGTCCACATCAGTAAAATGAAGGTCAAACAAGGTAAGTGAACGTACTCAGAAACCAAAGCAGCCTTGCCAAGGACAGTAAGCAGGACAGCCAGGTAAAGCATCACACCCCAGAACCAATGTCCGGAGTCCAACCCCGTAGACTGTTTCAGATTTCCCCAGAACAAAACTACGGTAAAAGCAAACAAAATCTGTAAAAACGCAATTTTATTCTCGTCACCGTCAACAAAATATCATCGATACTCACGAGACTGTGGTACAGTGCATTGCCGACCCAGAGCCAGAATGCTGTCTTCGTGAAGAAGACGTTTTTCTGCCCGAGGGCGTATAGCTGTGGGTACCGGTCTAATATTCGTGCGGATACGAACTGATCAAAGACACCGATGACCAGAGGGGGGAGAACGGTGAAAATGACGTTGTAAAATGATATCGTCCATGATTCATAGGCAATTTGTCCCGAGAAGTTATTGAAAAAGGAGTACTATGATCGTGGTCAGCCGGACGTTACATTCATGGGGTGGGGAGGCAGATCCGCACCCAAAACTGCGTCATGTAGAGCGTGATATTTTTGTAAAATGAGTCTGCGGATGGTGATGATGATGTGCCATCAAACAGAGAGAAATCAGTGGTACGCACAAAGGATGAGCTTCGACAGTCTCTGATAACTCCATGCACCATGAACCAGCAGTAGCTTCTTGAGAAACCTAAACTGTGAAATTGCCACATCCGCAGAACGTGCGGCTTGTAGACCCTTGACGAATCACACAATCAGAAGTGCAACAACAATGCCGTGTACTAATCAAAACGTACCTCAACGCCAGAAATCCCAACACCCACATGGGCTGCCTGAATCATGCTCACATCGTTCGCACCGTCGCCGATCGCCAAGAGAATGCTCTTCTGGTTCTTCTTGACGAGTTTGACAACGAGGGCCTTCTGAAGTGGAGATACTCTGCAACAGATGACTGCACGACACATGAGTGCGAGTTCCAAGAACGACTTGGAGAGCTCTTTCTCGAGTGCAAAGCCCAGGCTTTTGCCATCTACAAAGGAGGGGGGGAGGTTACTTGAGGGCGGTAGTTTGGGCACAATGCTAACCTATAATTAGTGCGAGATCTTCGAGCTCTCCCGTACTTCGTTGATTCTTAATAGCAGAAAGTCGTTTCTGGATGAACTCTCCGGTGTCGCGGGCATTCTCCTCATTCACAATGACCTGTAGGAAAGGGGTACAGTATCAGCACGTGCACAACTATGCTGCATTCACAACGCGCCAGGTTCATAGACTCCGAGATCAATCGACATGACATGCCGATATTGATCGCAGTCTCTTGCCTATCACCCGTAAGCACCCAGATCTGGATGTCTCATGAGCATTCAAGACGCACAATAAAAGATAACTCCAAACGCACCTTGATCCCAGCCATTTGCAACGTGTGTATCGTATCTGGCACACCATCCTGGAGCTTATCTTCGATAGCCGTCGCTCCGAGCAAAAACATATCCTTTTCGATCAACTCTGCAGCATGGTCGAGGGCCTCCGCGCGTCCGTTAATCGTTGCGGCCGCCTGCTCATATATGGTGGCCCACTGGCGGTACTCGACCTCTGGGACGTCGCGGTAGGCAACGCAAAGCGTGCGCAGCCCTTCGGTTGCATATTCCTGTGCGTTGGTTGGGCGATCACGACAATCACAAGTAGTACAAGGAAGGAGGAAGGAGGAACGAACCTCAAGATGGACAAGTGTCTTTTCGGTGTACGGCTGTGACTTGGCAAGACGCTCGATGATGACAGTGTCTGCGCCCTTGCAGTAAAGCTTGATCGAGCCGCCGGGCGTACGCACGACCGTCGACATACGTTTGCGCGTCGAGTTGAACTCGCAGATGTTGAGGACTTCATACTCGACAGGGGCGTTGTTGATGGAGAGGAAAACGGAGCGAGGTTTGCGAGTCTGTGCAAGTATAAGTATGCGGTTTGATGGAAGGGAGCCGGAAAAGTAATGGTTTGAAACATACGAAGGTGAGGCGACTTACATGGAACTGATAGCCCAAAACCTCCGCCCCCGCCACTAGTGCCGCCTCATCCGGACTACTGGCTTGATAATGCGTCTTTCCATCCCTTATCTCCGGAATCACCGTATGGCACACCGCCAGCAACGTCATAAACTCCCTCGCTGCCTCTGCCTCCCGCTTCCCCATCGCTGCCATACTGACTGGCTTCCCTGGATTCCCATAAAGTACATCCCTCAACTCTTCAAATGTCCTCGTTCCCTCCCCCTCGTCCCCACCCTCCTCAGCTACATCTGCATACGCAACCCCCGCAACAGAGCACTTCTTAAACTCCATCTCGTTCCTCGTCAGTGTCCCCGTTTTATCGCTAAACACGAATTCGATCTGTCCAAGTTCTTCGACGAGTGAGCTGGTCCTGCAGAGAGCGGGAGTATCCGAGGGCGCATAATACATGTCCAGATCGGCATTAATGAGCTGGGATTGTTGGAATTTGACAACTTCCATGGTGACAATGAGCGAAATGGGGATGAGGTTGTTGTAGAGGATGATGAAGGTGAGAATGTCTACAGAGAAGTGAATGCAGGTAAGTGAATATATGCAGGTCAGTAGGAGGAAGCGATGCTGACCTTCGATAAATGCTTTTGCTGCTCGGGCGTGTTCAGTCGACGTGTTGATTAAGCAAATCAGAAAGGAGGTACGAACCTTTCCCAGTGAATGTACTTGACTCTGCTAAATACCATTGCTGGCTGGAGAAGAACCACTGCGAAAGTTCTATCAATCCTCTATCCATCACAATTATATGAAACGCACCGTATTGATGCTGGCGCCGATCGTACTCCCGACTGAGAGGGCAAGAAGAAAGACGAAGAGAAAGATGATATGGACGTTTACTTGGCGCTCGACGGCCGTACGCTTGATCGGTGCTGAGCTACACGAAAGATGTCAGCGTGCAGCACAAAACATATTAGGTCAGGAAAAGGAAGAACCACAGGAATGGAACAAGCCTGAAATACTCACGTTGCATTTTGCATTAACTTTGTCTCATGGCCTGTGAACACCACAATCCCATACACCCATGGCGTGTTCCTTAACTGCGCGCCCCTTAACAACATCTGATCTGGACCAAGTGGCACCGTCTTCGGGACATTCACATCGCTCAACAGTTCCAGGGTCCCTTCATAAGTGTATAACGCGTTGTTGGGATGCTCTGATCGCAACTTGCCATGTAGAGTGCTTGCGAGGGATGGGGAGGTGAGTAAGGAAGTTTGGGGGGAAGCTTGCTTGATTTTGAGGTTGGTCTCGCTGGGGAGGGGTCAGTCAGGGAAGGAGGAGAAGGGGAAGGAGGGACACACCCGTCGAGATTCGACGTCTCGATGTAACATAGTCCCTCGGGCTCACTCGACGATATCAACACAAGATCGGCCGGGATGAACTGGTCTGACTCGACGCGCACAATATCGCCTACGCGCATATCCTTCCACTTCCGCGCAACGAAGGTGTTTCCGGACAACGCTTTGCCAAGTCGGGCATTGAGCTCTGAGTCGGATTGATGTCGTTTCTAAGGCGAAGTAAGAATAAGTCTGTGGATAAGTGGAGGACGCACGAGGTCTTCTTGAACTTCCTTGAATGCGGATGCAAGGAGGACCACGGCCAGCGGTGCGATGGTGGTGTACTGGTTCGTAGGCGACACACCAGGAATCTGCTGAATGCATGCAGTAAACAAAAAGAACAAATTGGCGTATTTCGAAAATTGCTCTGCCCCGATGATGCATTAAATTAGTGCTTCTTTCAACACACCATACCATAGCACATACCGGCAAGAAATTTAGGAAGAGATGTGACCAGGTTGTACTTGCTCGTAGACACGAAATTGGAGCAATAGTCATCATTCATGGATGGGTTATTGAGGGTGATTATACGCTCGCCAGTAAGTTCCTTTTCCGTCTGCCACGGCCATTTCCACCTTCTACGTTGCTTGAACGGGCGTGTTAATGGCTCGCCGGGGAAGGAGGGGCTGGCTGAAAACGTAGGTGACAGAGCATCATCGTCAAATGCCCACCCTTGTGGTTGGCCGTTGGCTGGGGTTGCAAGAGACACAGAAGATGCTCCTATGCCAGCGGGGGGTGCAGCTGAACGGGCGAGAGGGAGCCCGCTCTCCTGGGAATGCATTGGTCTGGGAGCGTTGTACATGGGGAAAGTAGAGTGAGGAGCATCGACTTCGTCGTCGTCGTCAAAGAAGGGATCCATGAGATTTGGCTGCTGGGAAGGCGGATAACCAGACGTATTGGTATGAGTATGTGAATGGAGGTATGGGTTGTTGGGGTACTGTTGGCGGTACCCAGAAGCTGCAGGGTTTGCAGTATCGACGAGTGCTGCAAACGACTCGTCGCTATTCCCAGTCATGGTGGATGAATCGACGGAGTACTTATCGACAGAACTTGAATCGTGTTGAGTCTTGACTGCGGTCGATGACCGATGAAGTGGAAACCGCCGCTATTTCTATACACCTGTATCGCTATTTCAACCCACTGCAACCAGCTGCAGAAATACGAGAACAATTGCGCAGAGAGTATCCGAGTCAAGAAAGTCCTTCCTCGGAGGTAACGTACGTTCAAACTTCGAAAGATTTTTCAAAGTATGAATGAATTAGTGTTGCTGCCACGGGATTATCTGAATGATAAGCAAAGGGAGGTTCACATGGCATGGCGATATAGTGTAGTGGTTATCACTCGGGATTTTGATGTTGTATTCTTTCCCGAAACCCAGGTTCGAACCCTGGTACCGCCTGTTCTTTTTAGACTTCAAACTTTCTGATTACTAAGTGGAGTGCAATGCGCGGGGCAGTTGAACTACTACTATGCCCTACCGTTTATTCGTGATAGCCCACCACTTCGTGAGTCACACTCATGTCACGAATAGTAACGGACAGTCACACTGGCCGAATTTACATTCTGCTCGGCAGACATCAGATTCGTGAACATTGTGATTATTAGAACTTTAGTAAGTACATCAGAAGTTACAGTATGTAAGAGTATGTAGCGAGAATTATATAACGACAAATGCTGATATGATTACTGCTGAGTAAAATATTGCGGAGGGAATAGATGTGGAGGTGGGTATTGATACATGCCAGGTGGGTTGTGTAATCCGCGATGTGTGTCAGGTTGTGCCAGAATATGCATCAGGAAAACATCAACTTCCTTATTCTGCTTTATTCCCACTTACAGCTGTTTGCAAAAAGGTTGTCAGTATGCGTGATCTGAGTGAATAAGGAAATAAAAAATAAAAAAT